>JAVTVY010034587.1:0-15282 GCA_036873755.1 Hanleya hanleyi
CGAACATATATCCAAAATCACCATATCATATACATTAATTTAATAAAGTGCCAATTTGGTTCAAAGGGGCTTAACTCTTATCGGAGTTTAAGAAGTGCTTTTTTCCTGGCTGTTTTTCTTGTGTGATTATGTAACCTGATCTACTCCATTTCTACTTGATACCCGATTAACGTGTGAATATCGACCAACAAGAATCATATATACCGTATAGAGAGAATCATTAAGCATATTACCATTTCATTGCAGTCGCAGATGACCGCCTTGTATTTACATGGATGCTACCCGGAAGATAAGTATAAGGAGACGTAGCTTTCTTGAATTTTGGAGACAACGCGCATGCGCAGCATAACTATATCATGCTATCGTGATTATCTTATTCAACTATCTTAAGACAAAGACGACCAGTAAAGTATGACGCCATGATGACGTCATCAAGCCGGAAGAAAGGTTGTGTATTCAATATCGAAATATTTTAATACTCAAGCTCTAAACATAAACAGTACGAAATTGGGGGCGGGGGAGGGGAGGGGGTCTCCCAAATCAGCTGTATTGAGTGAGTGAGTGAGTGAGTGAACAGGGTTTAATTAACGTCGCTTTCAACATCTCTTCACCTGTATCACAACGAGGATGGGAGGGTGAGGGGCTGGAGTACCTACTTGGAACAGAGCAGATCTAATGCTGCCATTTTGGCGCTGTCCCAATGAAATATCATGCCATATCAGCTCTATTGATTACCATATTGGGGATATAATAGAGAACTTAGAAAACGCAAAATATAGTGTAATACATAGTTTATGGATTAATTGAGTAGATGATATTTCAACATGATATACTAATACAGTAACACACTCTTTCATTAATAAGTTATCTTATAATCTACTATATTCTTGAATATATACAAACATTTAAATATCAAACATAACACTCAGTTCTACAAAGTTCAATAAGTATAAGGCGTATCATTGATGAAAGGATATAGACTCGTTTATGATATATCTCTCTAGTGACACAATTACTGTGTTGTTCTTTCTTCAGGATCAGTGTTGTCAGCCTCATCATTTTCCTCATCGTAATAGATAATGCTACACTCTTACAACGCAAATGTTAGATTTAACATCTAGAGTATTGGAGAAGGAAAAGCATTTAGAAACTGTTGTTTCACCACCTTTTAAGTGATGGATGCATTAGCTTAAATGTTGCATTTAACACTTGAAAGTGGTGAATACAACACTTTCTAAATGCTTTCCCTCCTCCAATACTCTAGATGTTAGATCTAACATTTGTGTTTTGAGAGTGTACTATCTCTCTTAGTCAAATCATCAAATAGATGCTTCGTTTTGAAAGTTGCATGATGAATATAATTGTTTTGTAGGGTTTGCCAATTCATCACTGCATGGATTGTGCTGGGCTTTACGCGACGTTTACGTCATCTCTGCATGGTATGTAATCATCCTTGGTCATTTCATCCGATTCATCTTCGTCACAGCCTTGGTTTGAATAATACTGCTTTCTCCTCTCAATTACAACTCATATAAGGGAAGTGGGAAGAGGTGCTGACATACTGACAGAGCCACATGACTTCACAGTATAGTCTTCTGGTTAACCTATTCTAAAGCACATACCAAGAATCTAACGATTCGTGCTATGTGTTGTATCTCAGGTACGCTTTTATTGTACCTGTTCATGTGGCAACTTGGATGATATGACCACACGGCCCCTAGTACCGGCATAAGCGGTATTAGATACAAATCTAGAGAGCTATGATGGAAATGCTCTGACAACTCGTATATTGGTAACTGGTGAGCTGTTTCGCTGTGACAACTCGTACACTGGGGATTGGTGAGCTGTATCGTCGTCAGATAGAAATGACGGCATTTAACACAAAGACTAGTATATAATATATTTGCTAGATGCTTTTGTGACAGGTATGGCGAACAACTCTTTCCAGACATCATATTTAATACGCTTTCGCATGCACAATGTAATTCCGTTCGTAGTCTAACCATATCCCTGTTGGAATTCACTTCATGATTTTAACGGAATTGTCCGTCTATAGTGAATCCGCACTTCAGATCCTCGACTTGTCATGTTACCAGCCTCTAGAACATATTTCTTGAACCATCGTTTATCAGACGTATAGTTGGTTTTAGGTCGAGAAATAAAAGACCATAAGTTGAAGGGATGACATCTTCGTAGTATTCCAGGAAGTAATTGAGTCGTCTCAGACAAGTACGTATGCTTTTACAATCTCTATATCAGGGACGCGACTTATCATATCCCCGAAAAGCGTTTGCCAGTTGCCGTAGCAATACATAATTTTCTATGGTGGAGGTTTGATCTCTTTCGATTTCTGATAATACCTCCCGGTAGGACCCAAATTCTCATCGTGAATGGATGTAATATTGATTTAACATCAAATCTTGGTATATGTGCTGTTTCATCTTTGTTCAGTTTAGACTGGATATCCTGCATGTATAAGACATGATAGAAGTAGCATAACTGATGTCTCCTCACAGAAAATTTATTTATGCGCTATAACATAATCGTGTAAGAAATATCATAACTATTTCGATCCCTGTTTTCATAGTATCATATAGCAAGTTGGAAGTATATATATGCCGCCGCCGCTGTCCTTAATCGAATAGCAGTGTTAGAACATGTTTTTCGTTCCTCCTCATACGCTTTCAGGTGCTTCCGCATCAATCTAGGTAAACCAAGATAGTAAATCAGGGGAATACCATCAAGACGTAACGCCATGAAAACTTCGTGTGAAATGTTTGCCGATATTCTGCGAGATCCCATAATAAGCCAATCACGACAATTTGTGACTTTTCTCTCTGAAAATGATTGGCGTTTACCTCACGGAGATTAACATCTTCACAATCTTCTACCTAACAAAGCCAGACTTTTCGGCGGGAGTAAACTCTTTGATCTTGACGGTTTGCATTCACACTGTCTGTGAATTATGCCATATTTGGATACTGTTTCTCGATAATGTTTATATATTTTAGTCCACGTGCTACCGTGTGTAATTACTGTGGGCGTGATTTCAACGAGCTAGCCACCTGATTGACTAACAAATGTAGTTTCAGATTCGCATGGGATTTATATAGGGCTGAATTCAGATATAATATTCAGTGATATTGTATTTGAGTTTACTGAGATTGCTTCCGCACAAGTCTTGGAGGGAGTTTTAACCTACGATTCTATATAACTTCAACGAAAGATGCGCATCATACTTCACCGCCACAAACACCGCAAAATTCACCGTCGCAATCTTGTGTATTTAATAAACTTATGAACATCGTAGAACTGAGTGTGGTGCATGTCTTAAATTTAAATACTTGTATATATTTGTAAGTAGAGTAGATTTATAGGAATGCATTATGAATGGAAGACGGTGTTAATGTATATTATATTCAAAATTCATATAATCAATTAATCAATGAAATATATATGTATATATATGTAGTTGTATGCGATCAATTTCTTTACAAACTGACGAATATCCGTACACCATACCATCGTCATCTAAATAAAATCCACCATCAATGACTGGATGAAGACATCTATACAACAATGCATGACACTGCTTTGCTGCGCTCCAATGTACCGTGCACGTATGGTGTTCCACAACACACGTGTGGTGAAAGTCGGACAGGGCTTTTACCGACTTTCTTTGATATCCCTAAAAATAGTCACAAATGGAATGAATATGTTCACATGAACACGTTTCATAAACATGAAAATGATGGGGTCAGGCGGTGGAGACTTGCCGTTGCCATGGTTTTCGAGCAATAATTTGATATTTTATTGATTTGGAGAGATAAGGTAAATCTTTGTACCTGACAATAGTTTTATTCACACCTTTTCAGTAAGTTATTTGCTCAGCGGATACCAGCTTAGTTCATACTCGGGAATATCAAATTGACAAGTGCCGCACATCGATTGTTCACATCCAACCTTAGCCTTGTACTTTAATGATCGACAACTTGTCCTGATACATGTACATTGATTGGTATGTATCCCCATTTGTTATGTACAGCGGAGTTGCGTGGTCATGAATGACACTGTCGGTATTAGCTTTGGGTCACACATACAGCATTTATGTCCACGCGTGGAGATTATTGAGAGATATTTCTGTTGTAACAAGATTGCTAGTCCCTCAAATAGGCCTCAATATCTTGAATACATGTATCAGCCGGATGAATATTGACAGACAAATTAAAGTAGGTTGTTCGCTGCAATATTTGTGCAAAACTGGTGAATATAGTGTGCTAAACTACAGATGATGAGTAATATTTGTGAACTTTAAAAATTCTTGGTATACGCAAAGTTTCTCTTGTGACAAAAAATACATTCATATGGGATTTAGAGCGAGTTAAACATGCTTGGTTGTTCTTCAATGTTACTACAGTTTTGAAGACATGCTTCGTCGAAAGTTTAGCCTGGAAGATCAAACCTTTACCCATACGTTATCACTCTGTCACCACCCAGTGTAAACTGAGAAAGGTGAGGATTGCTCCCGGTCAGTCGTAAGTGAGATCTTGTGCATCGGCCTATCAAGAATTGAGAAATGTTCTAAACCAGTTTTTCTCCGAGGGACGTCCGTATAAGTCTTACGAAGTTCCTAAAAATAACAAATGAAGGCTGCACCTATTCGTTTTACATCTATTTTTGAAAAAAATGGACTGGCTCATATAATCCAAAATATGCGAGTCGGGACTGGGCTCCGGATCTAACAATGTTTTACTGTCATCCAGCAGAAATCGAAAATATACTGTCAAAATGCACCAGAAAGCACAATTTACATCTAGATATCCCGGGATGAGTTTCGTTTGAGGTACCTTTACATGTATCACTCTTCAAAAGTTCTTCAAAGTTCAAATATTCCGACAGAATGTCCATAACACTTAGGCCTACTAAATTTAAATATAAAAAATCCCAAGAGGGTTCATATAGCAGGAAAGTATAAGTTCCACTTCAAAAACCTTTCTACTTATTTTACTTCAGTCTAAAAAATACAGATAAAGAGGGCAGCAGTTATTCGGGATGACTGCGAGTTAACCCGCAACAAAAATGATAAATTCCAGTATAGGAATTATGGGGAAAAATGGGAAGGTAAACCATTTGGCAACAAGCAGCCAGAGGATGCTAGGCCCCCGCCGAAATGGCAGCGATAGTTTCGAGGGCGTTGTTGGTGTCGTGGATATAAACACGAAGGAGGCAACTGCATTTGCCATACACAATGATTGTTACTATTTGACTCCTGATGTATTAGCTGGTATGGGAGTGGTGGGCATTCTGTGTTTTTATGTTTGTGACAAGTGAGCGAAACGCTATCCCAAGCAACATCTACTGGCATGGTACATGCATACCAAATTTGCGAAGAATCCGATGGGCAGTTCTCAAGTTATTGCCAGGAACAAATTTCGGATTTGTCCACCAGGTGGCGTCAACTGTAGGCAGGAGTGGGTGAAACACAATCCCAAAGGACACCTCATGGCATGGTATCTGCATACCAAATTTGAAGAGATTGCGAGGTGGGTGCTGAAATTATTGCCCATAAACCAAATTCAGATTTGCCACGATTTGGCACCACCTGTAGGCGCCAGTGGACGAAACACGATCCCAAGCGACACCTTTTGTCATCCGAATACCAAATTTGAGAAGAATGCGATGAGCAGTTCTCAAGTTATTGACCGGAAACAAATTTTGGATTCTGCCACCAGGTGACGCCATTTGTAGGCGTTAATGAGCGAAACGCAAACCCAAGCGACATCTCGTGGCATGGTATATCTGCATACCAAATCTGAGAAGAATCAGATGAGCGGTTCTCAAGTTATTACCCGGAAAAGAATTTCGAATTTTGCCACCAGGTGATGCCACCTTTAGGTACAAAACACAATCACAAACAAGACACGGTATATGCAAGCCAAATATGAGAAGAATCCGATTGACAGTTCTTCAGTTATTTCCCGGAAACCTCTAAGCAGAAGTGGGTGAAATGCAGTCCCAAGTGACATCTCATGGCAAGGCATATGTACAGCAAATTTGGAGCTGTACTCAAGTTACTGCTCGGAAACCCAATTTAGAAGTTGCCACCAGTTGTGACCACCTGTAGGTGCAAGTGGGCGAAGCGAATCCCAAGCGACGTCTCATGGCATGGTATCCGCATACCAACTTTGGGAAGAATGCGATGAGTGGTCCTCAAGTAATGGCACGGAAACCAAATCTAAATATTGCCACCAGGTGGCACAACCTGTAGGCACAAATGAGCGCAATCCCAAGCAACGTCTGCTGGCATGGTTTTTGCATGCCAAATTTGAGAGAATCCGCTGAGCAGTTCGCAAGTTATTGCCCGGAAACAAATTTCGGAATTATCACAAGGTGGGGCCACCTGTAGACAGAAGTAGGCGAAACACAATCCCAAGGGATCCTATGGCATGGTATCTGCATACAAAATTTGAGAAAAATCCGATGAGCGGTTCCTCAAGTCATTCACTGGAAAGGTAGGGTATTTGGGAGAAATTTGATAAAGCGCTTTGAAGTTATCGCTTGCAGCACGGAAGAACGGAATGAACCCTAGTGGTGCCTGCATGCAGCTCTTGCTGAGATGCAAGACCAATTGACGTATTATCGCACGGAACTCGTACTCCGAATTTCAGATGAATCCGGAGAAGCGTTTTGATTTTATTGTGTGCGAAGACAGAACCGATAGAAGATTGGAACGCAATACCAATCGATGTCTTGTCGCAAGGGATGCATATGCCGAGTTTCGGAGGAATCCGAGTTTCGGAGGAATGCTTGCGAGAATTCGTACCGACTCATATGGACATCCACATAACGATGGAACGAGCCTTAGTGGTGCCACCTTCAGGCAGATCTTGCTGAAATGCATATGCCAAATTCCGGAGGAAGTTATCGCTTGGGAAGAATTCGCGCGAACATGGTCGGACAAACCCATTTTAGAGTACCACGGCCGCGATGCGGCAGGGGACAAAACGTTCGACCAAAACGCTGGATCTAGCCCAAAGGATGGGAAAGGTCAAGGGGACGGGATAGTATGAAGGTTAGAAAAGGAGACAATGGGCCCTGGTAGAAGCTTTTCTGGGTCATGGAATTCCCTATATGCCACTATTTTTGAAGAAAAGTCACGTAGAGGCGGATTCTTGGAAACTCCGTAATGACAGACACGGAATGAGCCGGTGGCTTCTGATGAAGGGACCTAAATATAGAGAGCCGAGAAGAATAAATCTGAAGGCCGACCAGAATATAGTGTTACGTCTAAACGATAATAAAAAACCCCGCAACAAAAAGCTTTTGTGAAATCGAGGATTAACAATCAAATATTTATTTACAATACTAAAATCATATACAAATTAAGTTAGGTCAATACAGCAAATAAATGTCAAATAAAGTCTTACTGTTCAATGCTATACCGGTGTATCTCTCCGTGCTAACGTGCAAATCTCTATACAGTCCGTGCCGACGTGCAGAAATCGCGTTCCTGTATTTCGATAGCCCAATACCGCTCAGCTGTTGTCCAGTTTCCGTCAGTTCAATTACGTAGATAACACAGCGGTCAAACACAGGAATAATCCAACAGGAATATACAATCCAGCAGTCAGTAATCTCAGGCAAAGGTAATGTCCAGTAGCATAATCTCATGTACCCACATAGAAGCGAATCTCCCCTCGATCACTGAACGTCCGGCTATTTATACTCTATCGGGCATTCGAGATTATTCTATCAAATCAAGAAACTTTCACCGGTACAGCAATGACGAATGATTTTAACCCAGATACGATCACAGCCGCTTCTAGAAAGCTCCAAATAATTAACCCACAAAACAGTATGTATACAAGCGTATAGATGTGCAGATGGCGCTGTGTAGATGTGTAGATGGCGCTGTGACCCAATTACCATCATAATACGGGTCTTTTCCTATATCGGCCATTTTAATCATGATAAATCGGTCACGACAGCTTCAAGAAAATTCCAGATGGATGACTCACATAATACGTAGCTCTATTATTCTAGAACTATCTACAGTGTCTACAATACCATGACACTCCCCCTCTTAAAAAGAAGAAAGTTTCAAACCTGGAACTTTCTTGACAATTCAAAACATTATGCAAAACAAAATCTATATTACAACAGCAACAGATGTACATTATATGCGAGACAAACAATCAGCGATCAAATTGCCCTTGCCCTTAATATGTCTGTTTTCAATATTGTATTCTTGTAACACCAAACTCCATCTCAACAATCTTTGATTTTTGTTTTTCATCTTACTTATGAAAACAAGTGGATTGTGATCACTGAATAAGTAATTGGCAACGATGAAGAAGTAACATAAACATCAAAATGTTGTAAAGCCAATATCATTGCCAAACTGTCTTTCTCAATGGTAGAATAATTTCTCTGATGTTTGTCAAATTTACGTGAAAAATAACATATTGGGTGGTCTACACCATCTATACCTTCTTGTAACAAAACGGCACCAGCAGCAACATCACTAGCATCTACAGCCACTTTAAAAGGTGAATCAAAATCTGGTGCTGAAAGAACTGGTGCGCTCTTGAGTATGGATTTCAGTTTTTCAAAAGCTGATTCACATTCATCGGTCCAAACAAAAGTTACCCTCTTTCTAAAGAGTCGAGTTAAAGGTTCAGTAATATCTGACATTTTTTGACAAAATTTCCTGTAGTAACCAGCCATACCCAAGAAACGCATCAGTTACATGTTGGTCTTGGAAATAGCGAGATAGCACTAACCCTAGCATCTACAGGTTTTAATTGACCCTGACCTACAACATGACCCAAGAATGTTACACGTACATGTCCAAATTCACTTTTTCCAAGGTTGACTGTCAGCTTGGCGTCACTCAGTCGATTGAACAGTGCGCGAATTCTCTGTAGATGATCTTCCCATGTATCGCTGTAGACAATGACGTCATTAATATAAGTCTCACATCCTTCCAAATCGGAAGTAACACGGTTGATGAGACGCTGGAACGTGGCTGGAGAATTTTTCATTCCAAATGGCGTAACTTTGTACTGGAACAGACCCTCCGAAGTGACGAATGCTGATATTTCCTTCGCACGATCTGTCAGTGGAACTTGCCAAAATCCTTTCAGAAGATCAAACTTTGACACGAACTTGACACTTCCCACTTTATCAATGCAATCGTCAATGCGTGGAATAGGGAATATGTCTGTTTTGGTCAATGTGTTCACCTTTCTGTAGTCAGTACACATCCTGTAGCTGCCATCTGGCTTTGGAACGAGGATACAAGGTGAACTCCAGTTACTATTACTTGGTTCAATGAAGTCATTGTCCAATAAATACTGAATCTCTTTTTTTCAGGTAGTTTTGTTTAATGGGATTCAAACGATATGGGTGCTGCTTTACTGGATTAGAATCTCCGACATCGACGTCATGTGAAATTTTATCAGTCCGAGTAGGAATGTCGGGAAACAAATGTTCATATTGACTTAGCAGAGTTCGAAGTTCTTCCTGACGCGCTAGTTCGAGATGACACAACTTGGAATCCAAATTAAGTAGAATGTCAGAATTTTGTAATTTCGCCGCTGTCATGGGCTCTCCACAAGTTTCATTATTATCAGGGTCAGAACTAACTACACTTACAGGATGTACAGTACTGTTAGTGCTATCTCTGTCTATTTATAACTTTAACATATTTACATGACATAACTGTTTGTTTTTACGCCTGTCAGGAATATGAATTACATAATTAAGTTCACTTAATTTCTTTTCAATGACATAAGGACCATAATATCTAGCCTTAAGTGGATTACCAGGAATAGGCAGAAAAGCCAATACCTTCTCACCAGGTTTGAAACTTCGTTTAAGGACATGTTTATCATAGGTTATTTTCATATCTTTTTGTGCTGACTTTAAATTTGACATGGCCAAATCACGTGCTTTGGTCAACCTGGTGCGAAAGTCCGACATATATTGTAAGAGACTACATGAGTCAAGATCACTATCTAGGAACTTTCCCTTTAGTTTAAGTGGTCCTCTAACTGTATGACCAAAGACTAATTCAAATGGACTGAAGCCTAGATTACAACGCATATAAGGGAAGTGGGAAGAGGTGCCGACATACTGGCAGAGCCACATGACTTCACAGTATAATCTTCCGGTTAACCTATTCTAAAGCACATACCAAGAATCTAACGATTCGTGATATGTGTTGTATCTCAGGTACGCTTTTATTGTACCTGTTCATGTGGCAACTTGGATGATATGACCACACGGCCCCTAGCACCGGCATAAGCGGTATTAGATACAAATCTAGAGAGCTATGATGGAAATGCTCTGACAACTCGTATATTGGTAATTGGTGAGCTGTTTCGCTGTGACAACTCGTACACTGGAGATTGGTGAGCTGTATCGTCGTCAGATGAAAATGACGGCATTTAACTCAAAAGACTAGTCTGTAAGGCCCGATGTCGACCCAGCATCAACTTCCCACAAATGCCAACATATATCAAAGACCAAAAGGTCTGTAAAGACCCTTGAACAGACTCTCTGACAGCAAACAATAACAAATGTATGCCTTCATCCCAGTCTTTCTCAGTGTCAAAACAATAAGTCCTAATCATGTTCTTTAATGTCTGGTGGAATCTTCTAATGCGCCTTGGCTTTCTGGGTGGTATGCAGATGATTTATACTGCTTTATTCCCAATTCATGCATGACTTGTTGAAAAATTTCTGACATGAAATTAGATCCCTGATCAGACTGAACAGACTGGAGTAGGCCGACAAGTGTGAAAAACTTAACTAAAGCCTTAGCAATAGTTTTTGCCTTAATATTCCGTAAAGGAATGGCCTCAGGGAACCTGGTTCAAGCACACATGATTGTTAACATGTATTGATTGACTTTGATTTTGTTAATGGACCAACACAATCTATAATCACCCTACTAAAGGCTTCCCCAAATGCAGGGATTGGTTGTAGAGGGGCCTTTGGTATGGCTTGGTTAGGTTTTCCTACCATTTGACATGTGTGGCATGACCTACAAAATTCCGTAACATCTTCCTTTAAATTTGGCCAATAGAAATGATTTATGATCCATTCAAAGCCCTTCCTTCTCATTCACCAAACGCTATATAGATGATCTTCTCGCTGTGGATAATCGCTATATAAATGACGCAGTGAAGGATATATATCCACCTTCACTGGATTTGAAGGGAACTACAGATAACCCTACAGGCACATCGTATTTAGACCTATATCTCTATAAAAACGAAGCGGGCCTTCTCTCTCGTCGACTGTACGACAAAAGAGATTATTACAATTTCGACATCGTAAACTATCCCTTTCTGGACAGTAATATTCCAGTGGGACCTGCATATGGCGTATACATATCTCGCCTAGTAGCATTTGCTAGATCCTGTGTTAAATGTGCCGATTTTAATCAACGTCACAAAACATTGTTGCAGAAACTTATAAAACAGGGCCATACCACCAAGCGCTTCCACTCAAAATATCCCAAATTTGGCGATACATATCGCATGCTTATAGCAAAATACGAGCGTAGCGTGCAAGATCTATGGCGTTACGTTTCGTGTCTAATTCCGCTTAACCCGGGGCTAGGGGCGTATGAACCCATGTACTTCAAGATCGTCATGGTGCTCATATGAACAGTCACAATCAAATCGTGACTGAGATACATCATTCTCTAGATGACGACTTTACAACGAATATTATGGATTAAGAATACTGAACAGCGATACGGATTTGATATTTTTGGAACATCATGATGTCTTGCCGGCATCACTGAAAACTGTTGACCGCTTCTGGTGCTAATACTGTTATATGGAATATGGAATGCGTCTTTGGATTATGGACGCGGATATTCTTTAATGGACGACGGCTGAATTATGAATGACGGACCAGAGGCTTGTGTAATTTCATTAGAAGCAGAGTTATCTCCCATAGATAAAAAACGGAAAAGACGATTGAGCCTGTACACAAAGTACCTGACAACGCAGATGTTAGTGGAAATCAGATGTCGGAGAATTACAATAGTTTCTTGTTTATGGGTGAAGTGTCGCCAGTAAATCCGGAGAGAAAAAACCAAACATGTAGTTATCTTGAGAGATACTGGGGCCTCACGGCCTCTGATGTTATGACTCTGCCTTGGGATAGTTCTGTAACGAACGCTAGTGCCTTGAATCGGGGTATCGATGAGAATTATATTCCTGTTCCCTTATACCAAGTTAACCTGAAGCATGATTTGGTCACTTTTCTAGTAACAGTAGGGATTGTTGAAACAATTCTCATTGAGGATGTGACCTTTTTGCTAGGAAATGACTTAAATGATAAAGTGAATATTCCACCTACCGTGTCAGTAAGCCCAAAGTTAAATCTGATACTGAAGGCTTAAAGGATGAGTTCCATGGGGTTTTCCATGTGAAGTCCGGTATATTATCGAGGAAGTGGAGACCACCTAAAAAGTTCAGCTAGTGAAAGTTTTACACCATCTTGTGGTATCCCCGTGCTATCGGAATGAGATCTTATGGGTGGCTCATGACATCTCGAAAGTAGGCCATTTGGGTATCAGAAAGACACAAGCTGGAGTCATGCAACACTGGCCCAAACTGCACAAGGATGTTGCCATATATGTCTGACGGCAGGGAAATCCTCTGCACCATTAATACCGATTCCGGCATTCGATGAACCATTAAGTAGAGTTCTGGTAGATTGTGTCGGTCCCCTACACAGGACAAAGTTTGGATATAAATATCTGCAGACAAATATTGGATGTGAGTAGTAGGGTGTAAGGATCTGTTAGCTTTAGCTCTCAACTGCGCATGCGCAGAATTTATTTTGGGGGCGTGAGTGTGTGTGTGCGCATGCGTGAGTATATGCAAATGAGTTTTATGCGAATGAGGTCATTGGGTTCATTGGGTATATTCAAGATGGCGGCTTGTTTTTGTATGGTGGGGGTGGTGTGTTTCAAGATGGCGGCTTGTTTTTGTAGGTTAGGGGTGGTCGGTTTCAAGATGGCGGCTTGTTTTTGTATGTTAGGGGTGGTCGTATTCAAGATGGCGGCTTGTTTTTGTAGGGTAGGGGTGGTCGTATTCAAGATGGCGGCTTGTTTGTGTGTGTTATGGGTTTTCCCCAGCCCTCATTTGCATATGTTCAAGATGGCGGCTTGTTTTTGTAGGGTGGGGGTGGTCGGTTTCAAGATGGCGGCTTGTTTTTGTATGTTAGGGGTGGTCGTTTTCAAGATGGCGGCTTGTTTTTGTAGGGTAGGGGTGGTCGGTTTCAAGATGGCGGCTTGTTTGTGTGTGTTATGGGTTTTCCCCAGTCCTCCTCATTTGCATATGTCGTTTTCAAGATGGCGGCTTGTTTGTGTGTGTTAGGGGTGGTCGTTTTCAAGATGGCGGCTTGTTTTTGTGTGTTAGGGGTGGTCGTTTTCAAGATGGCGGCCTGTTGTCCGCTGAAAATATGCAAATGAGGTCTTTGCCACTGTCGTTTTCAAGATGGCGGCCTGTTTGTGTGTGTTAGGGGTGGTCGTTTTCAAGATGGTGGCTTGTTTTTGTAGGTTAGGGGTGGTCGTTTTCAAGATGGCGGTCTGTTGTCCGCTGAAAATATGCAAATGAGGTCAATGGGCTATAAAAGGAGTTCATTTTTAGGGCCAGGGTGTATTCAATCTGACTTACCTGACCTGTCTCCCAGCCAGCCAGCCAGCCAGCCACGCAGCCAGCACAGCCATCCATTTACTTTTTTCCAGTAAGCATGAGACGTGGAGAAGATTTTCCCTTCGACCCAGCAGCACCTCCGGTTGAAGTCTTGCCTGAAGATGCACGTGTCCTGATCGGTGCTCCTGTACTACTTCCTCCGTGGTTGCTTCGTCGACGCGGCCTGTATGCATTAACAGGAGGGATAAAGGGGCCCTACAAAGACCGGAAATGTCTGTTTCGGTGTTTGGCCGTGCATGTGGACGAGTGTGACCCCAAGTCGTGTGACACAGTGGCCGATAGCTATTGGGAACAGTATTTAGAGCAGCAAGACATGGATAAGCGGCACTTCCGTGGAGTGTCGTTCAAGAATTTGGATGACGTGGAAACACTATTTGACATTAATATCTTTGTCTATCGATTACGATGTGAGGACGATATATTTGTGGCTGAATTGGTTCAGCGATCAACAGAACGGTATGCTGCTACGATGAAAGTCAATGTGTTCGACCACGGTGGGGTGAGTCATTTTTCGCTCATCCACGATATGAGCCAGTACGCGCAGTCTTTCAGTTGTGGTCAATGCCATCGGGTGTTTCATCGCTCCTCCAACTTACACCGCCACGAGAAAATATGTGACAACAGTGTGAAGCGATAACATGTATTGATCTGGAGACATTGTATTACAAAAATTCAGAGTTTTTTTCACTGTTAATTGTATTTAAAATTCAATACTTACATATAATTGGTATTAAATTCAATTGTGAATACGTTCATTGTGTGTTAATAAAAAAATAGTACAAAATTAAAAAAAATGTGTTCTTTTTTCCTTTTTAATAGTCAAATAGCTCCAAAAACGTCTATTTCCATTCTTGCGCATGCGCAGAATGCTCATAGTTCAACCCACACCAGTCCATCAGATGGCCCTTCATCTCACCTTCACATTGATACCTCACTCGGCTCCATCGGGCCACTAGGGGCTCCCCTAACGCCAAAAAGGTTATTTTGCAGATCGATAGCAAAACCTGGTGTACGAGGATTATTTTTATTTTGGAGGTAGTGGGTCGAGTGAGGTATCAAATTGAAGCTGACGTGAAATGCTTCACAATGATACCTCACTCGACCCCATTGGACCACTAGGGGCGCCTCTAACCCAAAAAAGGATATTTTGAAGATTACGCATGCGCAGAATGCTGATAGTTCAACTCACACCCAGTCTATCAGATGTGCCTTCACGTCACCTTCAATTTGATACCTCACTCGAACCGATTGCACCATTAGGGACGCCTCTAACCTCAAAAAGGCTATTTTTGAAGATTGATATTTTTCATATTATCTTCGCGCATGCGCAGAATTACCCTAATTCAAGCCCACACCCAGTCTATCAGATGCTCCTTCACGTCACCTTCAATTTAATACCTCACTCGACCCGATTGGTCCATTAGGGACGTCTCTAACCTCAAAAAGGCTATTTTTGATCTTTTGATCTTTTTGATCTCAATCTTCAATCTTCAAAATACCTTTTTGGGGTTAGAGGCGCCCCTAGTGGTCCAATGGG
>JAVTVY010034588.1:0-145382 GCA_036873755.1 Hanleya hanleyi
ACTCCCATATCTCAGCAATAAACACAGCGTAATAGGGTGATTGAATTATTAGAGGGTGCACCATGCATATAACTTAAGGACTACCAGAAGTTTAACATGGAGAAAGAGGTTGATTTATGGTCCAATACAACTCTACAAACACCTGTGGAATAAACACCAAATTTTCCAGGTGCAGGGATTAGCTGGCAGAGGCTATGCTTTTGTGAACAAAGCACAAAAACGTCTCCCTGATCGGAAAAACATCTGAGCGGAAATGGTCACCGAGTGTAAACAAACAGTAGGCATACAGTTCAAGTTGACACACAGGTAACGTGATGACTAACTTCTATTTCCGCAAGGCATGTCGGAGAAATACAGTTTTATTCTGGTCCAAGAGATGGTGTTTGCTGAAGGTTTTAGACCGGACGCCATTTACGAGCACGTGATCTGCATGTCCAACTTCCAGTGTTTATACCAATATCTATTGTCGTGGCTGGTTGTATATAGTACAACACATTCATTTGTCATGTGTAATTGCATGGTGTAAATGTCCCCACTTGATTCCCCGATTTTCGACGTTATTTACAGAACCCTGCACTCAGAGTTGACATACACCGAGAACCGCTCAAACCACAGTGTAACTGTTACATTGTTAGAGGTAAAGGTTACAGCATTTGGGGAAAGGGCGTTCACTTATCTGTTTATATTTATGTTATAACTAACACGATGTGCTCGTGTTGGTTAACAGATGCGTTCAGCGTCTGTTCCATTTCCTTTTCTAAGCTGTCAAACTGGACTAATACCCTGTGATATCTACGGTGAGTAGTATCACAAGAACGGCTCAACCGGATATATTTTTAAAGTGGATGACATAACAAGGATATACACATTTAGCTCACGAAGAAACCCAAGTTGGATGAGATTTACCTATATTACCTGTACAGGTAGATCTTATTATCTAAAGTTGAAAGGCGGAATGGCGGAACGGCCGTGTGTGACAGACGTAGAAATGTGGTCAGAAGTGGTAGAGAAACTTCGATCGAGAGGGAAAATATTCAAATGTGCAATATTCCACGGAGACGGAACAATTCTTGCTTGTACTCCGGGCTTTGGATTTTTGCTTGACGAGACTTTTACTGCTCTCAAGAGTGCCATGAAGGACTATCGTAATGGTATATGTACTCTTCATATTCAGCGCGTTCCTTACACGTGTGTTCGCGTTAATTCAACAACTTTGATTGGTCGTCGGGACAGTAGTATGTTTATAGCTCATCGGTGTTTTGGTGACTCTCACTTGTTGGTGGGATTTTCAGACGTCCAATCTCCCGGCTCTTGTATTGAGCAAATCTCCAAACTGGAAGAGGAATTTCAGTCTGGTAAACTTTTCAAAACCAAGAAGCCACGTGACAGATGACAGGTACTGGGAGAAGAGCATGCTGACATAACCATGTATTACCAATTTCCAGGAAGGATACCTCAGGATTGATACCGTTTTACTTTGTTGGACTACTGAAATATTGCGTGTTACACTGATATGGGAGGTCTCGCATAGGATAGAATCTCATCCATACTACACTATATCCGCCGAAAATTGATAGAAAATGTATTCAGTTACTGTTTCAGTAATGAACATAAACAACCATTCCGAAAATTCTAAGCGAATCCACAAACGTGTTGTTGCAAGGATACCAGACCCTACTTGGTCTTGACTAGGATCTCGATCTTTTGGGTTGATATTATGAAGTGTGGTGAGATGGAGTCTTCAATTCTGTTATGTACAGTTGTAGAGATAACCGATTAGAGATTCATCAGTAGAAATAACGTATTCCCAGTCCCAGTGCAACAAATTGAGTTTCAACAAAAATCTGGATTCTTCATAGAATTTGCAATGGTATATATATATATGCCAGGAAGGAATTATGGAATGAATCTCAGTAATCTCAGATATAGTATCACACAATATTCCGCTGCTTTATCATCTTGGTTTACCTAGATTGTTATGAAATCGGACTTTGTCTTTTCGTCGTACCATAATTGTGTGGCTTGATGACTGCTGTTCTGGACGTAGAGAGTTCCGAAGCTGAAATCAATTCTGTATGTATATGTACCAGATATTCTGACTCGTCCAGAGTAGAAAATGTGCGAGTTTAAATTAACTTGCGGAATCATTGTCGCTGTATCTTCTTCCAATCAGTTGAGCACAGTTTGCTTGTTCGTGAGCATCACATTCACTGTAAGAAAATTTGGCGAAATTACCGGGTCATTGGGATTTTTATAACAAGTGTTCACAAAGCCCATATTCATTGATGCCTATTAGTTAAAAACAAAGCCAGATATTCAAGCTTCCATGTAAACTCATCTTCATAATAAAACGAAATGTATCTGCAATAAATTCCATGCTTACCAAGGTAGCCTAAATTTTCGTTATGTACTGTTTTTCTGAGTTACATTTCTAGGCATCTAAATACATACGGTAATACATATACATACTTTTGAAATATTGGTTGGGGCTTCATCCTGTGGAACAATTACGAATTTATTCAGAAGAAACGGTCTTTGCAATGGTTATCTTTTGACAATTCTGCATATAGGTGTGCCAAAAGCATAGTGCACTATTTGTACACTTTGGGATACCTATATACGCTGTTGGTATATGGTCTTACCGAATTTCCCATAAGTATTATTAATGATAAATTCAAGCAATTCTACAAACAAAGAAACATCCTAAGAATGATATCATTTACGTGCAGTAGAAGTGAAGAGAGATTTATGGCTTCTGACATTAACATACCGGTGACCAGGTAGACAAATCCCAAGTAGATACATGGCTATATAGTATGTGTCCGTCCATAAGACTGTTTGAGTTTATAACTACGGTATTCGCATACATTCGACATCTGAATTGTTTGAAGTGGCAACAAAATAATTCTCTCAAAATGATTCAATTGCCTGTAGGGTTCTTGTGAACAGAGTGGACATAAGTTTGGTTGCACCACATATAGAACCAGCTATAAATCTGGCTGTTTATGGTGTTTTATGCATTTTGGGAGTCAGTACAATTTTGGTATAATAACTTCTTTTCTTGAGAAAATGTATGTGTTTATTGAATAAACCTTCTGAAGTAATTCCATGCAGTGGATGAGTACGTTAATAGACGCAGGTGGAATGAGGTACTTAACTCCTTAACCAGCACCTGGTAATAGTTACGTACTTAACTCCTTAACCAGCACCTGGTAATAGTTACGATAGGCAAGGTTTCTTCTCTTGAAGTTTTTGTCATGTCAGATATGCCATATTGATTTTCGTCCCACTTTCCCTCTTTCGAATATTTGGATATGTCAGATGGTCAGTTTCGTCTCTCTTCTATTTTACTCTGCGAATGGTATATGCCAGATCAAGTTGTTTCCCTTTCTATCCATGTCAGAAATGCATTTCACTCCGTTTCTGTTGTAGCCATATTGAGTAATCTCCCTTGGATAGACAGAATATCATATCCCAAGAATCAACCTTGAACTTTTAGTCCTGTCCGATACACCAGAGTAGTATTATAAGTGCTTTTCGAGCCTCATTTTCCAGGGAGGTAACTCTTGGTGCGCTTTTTTCCAGGTTAAAGTATAAGGGGCGCCACATCGCCTTTCACCAGTGACCTCTGTGGCGCCAGGGGGCGCCACCAGCTCAAGGTCACGTGGAGGTCAAAAGTAGTTCCGGCAACCTTTAACCTTTGTATTCCTCCGCGGTCTGCTGGTGATACCGTCACTTCCGCGGACAGAAAGTAGTCCCATGTCAACCAAGTGACTTCCAATGTTAATGTATACGGCGAATGCCTAAAAAGAGTATGGGAATAGACGTTTTGTGACCGGGGTGGATCCCTAGTGGACCGAATGGGTCGAGTGAGGTGTCAAAGTGAAGCGCTCCTCGAGGGCCATTCAGTCATGGGTGGGTGCATGTAAAATTAGGATTGTTTCCCGAAAATATAAAAAGCGAAACACGGACTTTACCCCTAAAATAGGGGAAAACCCCTATCAACTCTAGCCAAAAGGGCTAATATCGGTCCCCGGGCTTATCGGGGCCTGCCTATGAAGTCAATGGGGTGGGTGCATGTAAAATTGGGATTTTTTTCCGAAAATATAAAAAGCGGAACACGGACTTTACCCCTACAATAGGGGTCTGTATTATACAATATAAGGGAAAATGCCTGTATCAGGTATGGGGATGGTCATTTTTTTTCGTTTGCTTTACTATGGGTTGTGGGGTCTCGTTTTTCTCGTCTCGCCGAGAAAAACACAATGGGAGGGGTCCCGGAGCGAATCGGTGAAATTTTTGGGAAAAGTCACCGAGGTCTGTATATAGGCTCATACTGGCTATATGGGGGGAGGGGTGGTCAAATTTTTTTGTGGGTGTTACTATGGGTTGTGGGGTCTCCTTTTTCTCGTCTCGCCGAGAAAAACACAATGGGAGGGGTCCCGGAGCGAATCGGTGAAATTTTTGGGATAAGTCACCGAGGTCTGTATATAGCCCAATGTAGTCCTATACTGGCTATATGGGGGAGGGGTGGTCAATTTTTTTGTGGGTGTTACTATGGGTTGTGGGGTCTCGTTTTTCTCGTTTCGCCGAGAAAAACACAATGGGAGGGGTCCCGGAGCGAATCGGTGAAATTTTTGGGAAAAGTCACCGAGGTCTGTATATAGGCTCATACTGGCTATATGGGGGAGGGGTGGTCAATTTTTTTTGCGGGCTTTACTATGGGTTGTGGGGTCTCGTTTTTCTCGTCTCGCCGAGAAAAACACAATGGGAGGGGTCCCGGAGCGAATCGGAGAAATTTTTGGAAAAAGTCACCGATGTCTGTATCTGGCTCATACTGGCTATATGGGGGGAGGGGTGGTCAATTTTTTTTGTGGGTGTTACTATGGGTTGTGGGGTCTCGTTTTTTTCGTCTCGCCGAGAAAAACACAATGGGAGGGGCCCCGGAGCGAATCGGTGAAATTGTTGGAAAAGTACCGGGTAGGTGTGGATAGGCCCATATAGCTCCATATTGGCTATATGGGAGTATAGGTTCAACCTGGGAAATTCACATCCGTTCATTGTGATATGGGTTGTTTGGATTTGTTTTTCACGTCTCGTCATTTAGAACACGATGGGAAGGGTTTCGAAGCGAAACGGTGAAATTTTTGGAAAAAGTTCACCGAGGCCTGGGTAAGCCCATAGGCCTATACTGTATGGCTATGGGGTATAGGCCCATACGGGGTGGACGTTTTGGGGTCTAGGTGAGCCCCTAATGATCCTATGGTGTCGTTGAACATGATAGGACATGTACCTACCTGTCTGTGGGGGTTTTCCCGCCAGAATTTCGCTGACGTCTGCGCCTGCATCCGGGTATGCATGAGGGTCTGTGTGAATGGGGTGTGACCTGGGAACATGATAGGAATGCATGTACTGACCTGTCTGTGGGGTTTTTCCCGGCCCGGCCCGGCCCGGGCCGCCCCGGCCGCAGCGCGTGCGCGCGTCATCACCGGCAGTGCGCGGATGAATGTCGGGTCAAAAGGTCAAAGGTCACATCCAGGTCAAAAGGTCCAAGGTCTCCCTTTCGGCAAGGTTCGGCAACAATGTTGCGGCATTGATATACAGAGCTTGAACGCAAAAAGGGGATTGTAAATTAACCTGGGAAGGATGGGTAGTTCCATTTGGACCAATCAGCGGTCGAGAAAAAGAGCCAATGAGCGATCGATAAAAGAACCAATGGACGGGTACTAGAATTTCGCTCACGCCTGCACCTACATCCGTGTACTGGGATGCTTTCGCCTACGTCCGCGCCTACATCCAGGTCTTGTACACCCGGGTAATGTTTTCTGGACATGGATGGGTTACCTTTGGCCCCATTCTAGGCCACTGATTGGCTAATACGGTGTTCAAAGCCAGTTTCATGCATTACGCTTATATAGAAAACACACAAGACAGGGTTTTTTGGTGAGATCTCATTTTTTATTCAGTAACAGCAACAACGTGAGAACAACCACGTGACAACTGAAGCCCAGAACAGGGGGCTTGTACATTGAAAGAACTGAAGCCCAGAACAGGGGGCTTGTAAACTTAAGCCCAGAACAGGGGGGCTTGTACATTGAAAGAACTTAAGCCCAGAACGGGGCTTGTACATTGAAATGATGGGCGGCCCAGTCATATACGAGTACATCGCGGTCCTCGGCCTTAGGGTACTCGTCAAACATCTGTACGATGGTAGATAAGGTTCTGCCCCGGCATCGATGGTACAGGTAAAGCAAGCAATATTGTCCGCACACGCTACTGGTCAGGCTTTGCAACGTTTGTCTGTTCCAACACCACGTCTCTGTGCCTTGATCCATGAAGTCTGTTAAATCGGGATGGAGGGGTGGCAGGCCGTACGGGTCAAAGTATTCGCCCTGCACTTCTGTCAAGTACACGGCCACCCAATGTTCACCGGGCCGATCCATCGGGTCCGTGTTGAGAACGTAAGCAGCAGGATACATACGGTCTAATGGGAACACATCTCGGGCGAACACCCCTTGAAAGACCATACGTGTCCCTGGGTCATTCTCCAGCACGGTGGTTATCTGGTCTGTATCCATGTGAGGTGGAGGGGCAGGACTCTGCGTGGATCAAGGACATGGTTAAGAAAAGATATCCTGGGTCTTCGATGTGCGTCGTCGCTGGGTCGGTCGTCGACTGGTGCGTGGTCTCGGTGGTGCAGGTCTTTTATTCCCTACGGTGCATTGTGCTTTGGCGACCAAGACGCCTCCCGCTTCTTTGGCCCGCCGTTTCAAGGCTTCTTTGGGTGCCGTACCCCCCAAGACATCACCGGCCACTTGCAGTCCACTGCGTACCGCTTGTTTGCGGATCGCTTTCACTCCACGCGTCACCAAGGGCAGGAACGTTTTGACGATGCTCCCGAGTATGTTCCCCAGCCCATGTCCTCGTTGCATGCGTGCACCACTAAAGACGGGAAGGCCACCCCCGGCCTGTTGGGCATAATAGTCCATATAGCTGCGTGCATCGCACTCGTAAGGTACCTTCATTATACAAAATGGGGAGCACGTGCTTGTCGAAAATGAAGTGTCAGCACCACTTTTCCTCGTTCGAATGCCACCGATCGTCCCGTGTCATCTCTTATATCCACCGTGATAGTGTTGATGTCGGTTTGTCGTACGGGTAGGTAGAGCATGTGGGTGAAACTGTGGGTGACTTGTTCTCCATACGTCTTTTTAATGGGGACCACCCGTAACAGAGGTGTGTTGATATCGCCCACGATGTGGTTGTCGACCACGTCCGAGTAGACGTAGAGTCCGTACATACCCGACTTCATATCCATCGGGGTCTGGCCATGGTCCTCGGAAGGACCCGTGTAGGTCGCGTGAGCGAGACCCAGCATTTGCTGTAGGATAGGACTCAGTACGACACTCACGTTGGCGGTGAGGAGGATCTGTGCCTTGCCGTTGTGTGCGTTGTAATCGAAGTCCACGTGATTCTTGAAGGGAAAGGATTTGATGGGTTTTGAAACATTCGTGACCTCCCGTAGAGCCTTATAATGCAACAGTCTTGTCAGCCCCTGCATGAACTCCTTGGGGGTATCGTATTGGCCTTCGGGGAGGGTGAGTCGGGTGTTTTTGCCTTCGTAGGTCACCTCGTACCACACTTCATTGGCTCGCACGTTGTACCACGAGTAAGGGTATTGGATATCCACGAGGCCACATTCCCATCGTCCAGGTAAATGCAACGGTTGCGGTAACTGGGTGACGTACTTGGCCAAGGTGTTGTCAGGAAACACATCCAGCGAACTGTTACTGGATAGGGTGAGGTAAAATATGGCGACTGAGCTGTCCTGCTGCTGCTGTTGGTTCTAATAGATGTTCCAGGCCTTGGGCGGTTGTGTCCGGCGTCGTGTTCGTCGCGGTGACTTGCTACGTGTCACGGCTCTGGAGATGTGGGGTGTCCTGATCAAGGATGATTTTTAAAAGGTCTGAAAAGAAGGTGCCCGTTGTGGTGGTGGTGTTTTGGGGGGTGACTCCGGTTCCCATTCGGCTTCCCAGGAAGGTAGTGGGTCACTCGGCGATTGCTGGGTCCGCTGCATAAAGGCCCAGCGGTGGGGATTCCCCACCAATTCCTGTGGTACATGCATGTCTTTAAAGCCTTGGGCGAAGACCTCCCATCCTCGAGGATCGGTGTGCGAACTGCGTTGACGCATCAGGTCATTCACTAAATCCGTCATGTGGGTCCCGGGGACCACCTGATTCTGTACCAGGAGTTCGCCTTTATCATTCCAAGTCATGTTAGGATTGTGTTTCATCCGTTATAATACCAGGCCAGCTTGTTTCTTGAACGATGCAGGTACACTCTTCAGCACTTCGTCTTCGGCCCACTGTGGGGCTGTGGGTGGTACCCCTGGTAATGGCAGCTGTTGGAGCGATGCTGAGGTAAGCAGTGTGTCACGTGGTGGTGGTGGTGCTGGGGTAGAGAGGGTTTTGTATTGGTTGCCTGGCTTCCTTTGGTAAAGAGTTGGGTGACCCGCGCATCCGTCTCCGTCATGAGATCATCCAGAACCACCAAGGTGTCGGGTTCCAAATCGGCCAGGTTGGGTAGGCCTTCCACGAACGTGATGTGGGGCATTGCTGCATACGCTGCCTGCCATTCTCCGTAACACCACACGACTCGGGCAATGGGTGGGGTGATCATGCTGTCGGCGTGTTGAAGGAGCTTCCTGACGAAGTGCGTTTTGCCCGAGCCCGTCGGTCCTGCGATGACGCAAGTGAAGGGATGCTGCCACCGAGGGTCCATGGTTCGAGCTGTATGCGCTGTCGTGGTAACCCGCTCTTGTAAATTTGGTACGAGTGAACTGGAGTGGTGGTGGTGGGTACAACGTCGGTTGTCGTTGTCTCTTCACTGCGAGTGATGATGGTGGTGGGTACAACGTCGGTCGTCGTTGTCTGTTCAGTGTGAGGAATGAAATCCGGTGGGTTTTCAGACGTAGTGGGTTTACTTGGTGTAGGTGTGGAGCTTGGTGTGGAGCTCGATGGGGCTTGTACACGGGGTGTGGTGGTGACTGGGCTCGATACGGGGTTGACTGGTGCTATCTGTAGACCGGTTTCACTGATGGCTGGTGTTCTCAGTTGGTTAAGTAACGTGCTGACATAGGCTACGTCGTAAAACACACTTCCGTACAACACACTCAGCAGGGTTAGCAGTATCACCACAAAGCCCACTTGCGCTTTGCGCGTTTTGGGAGACGCTGTGTTCAGAGGCAGCTGCTGTTTGTCCATAGCACTGTGGTCGGACGTGGAATGAAGGATGACGGCAGTGGTGTCTGGCTTTATAGTCGTTTCACCTGGTTGGCAGCGACCCAGGAATTGAAGGAACTGGGCCAGCCTTGCCATTTGACGAAATGAAACAGTTTGCCACGTCGACGTTCCGTTTTCAAAATCTGCTCCACCGTGTAGTAGTCTTGCTGTGTTTTTACGACAGGCTGTAATTCCGTCTCGTAAAACGTCCCTAGCAACGGTTCCCCTTGAAGATCTTCCAGTTCATAGACTCGCTGCTGTCGGGGTAGGCGCCGTTTAATCAGGAAGTGCTCATCGCTCCAGTTGGGCAAGTAACTTTTCTCAAATTGACCTTTGACTTTACTGATCCGTACAGGGTCCCCGACCTTATACACCGCCTTCGTCGTTCGCTGCGATTGCCTGGGGTACAAGACACGCCGGACTTGGGCTTCATTGCGTTGGGTCACGGTAATGGGGGCTCTCTCTATACTCCGGTGATAGGCTCGATTGTAACCACTCACAAGTTTCGGGAGAACATCGATGTACCGCCTTGTATTCTTATAGGTGAAATATTTATACATGCGGCCTTTGAATGTCCTGTTGAACCTTTCCACCACGGAAGCCTTGGTCTCGTTGTACGTATGGAAGAAAAACACCTTCTGGGCTTTCAGAAACTGTTGGAACGGTCTGTTGAGGAATTCCGTGCCTTCGTCGGTTTGCAAATACAAAGGTTTGCGCCCGGTCTTGAAGATGTCTTTGAACGCCGCTATGAGATTCGCCCCCGTTTTCGTCCGGATGGGTACCACCCACGCATACTTGGATAGGATATCGATGCACGTCAAGATATACCGATTCCCATCGTTGTGTTTGGCAAAGGCGCTCATATCGACCAAATCCGCTTGCCACTGGGCATCTATTCCTCCCACGATGACCCGGTTCCGTAGAAAATGGCGACGGACAGATCGATGTAAGGTATAGGTGTCTTGTTTTCTTAACCAATCTCGGACTTGGGCACGTTGTATCCCCTGGGGTTTGGCCGCTCGATAGAGAGCCGACAATGCACTATAGGCCGCCGGACTGTCGGGACTGTAGTATAAGTTATCCAACACCTTCTCCCAGCGCTTCATGGTGACGAATGATGATGGACCCTGGCTCTATCGTTTATTTATAACGGGTATATCTTGGGCCGGAGTTTCTTTCTGATTTTCTTCGTTGGCTTCCACAGTGTCCATGGTAAATGACCAGTCCAACTCGTCTGATGACCGCTTGATAAGCATTTGATCCACATCTACTACGGCATCTTCCAATGCAGACCATAGATCAGGGTGAAGGGTAAAATGCACTGTACCCCCATCTAGCCGAGCCAATTGAGCAAAGAAAGGGCCTCGTCGGATGTACACATCGTGACACAAGTGGATGAGGGCGCCGTCCAGTTCACCAGACAACACCCGTTTGAATTTGGTCCAGCCCTCCCGGGACAGACAGATGTGGGCCGGGCACGGTTGTGTAGGGTCCGCATCACAGATGTCTCCCACCTCCTCCATGATATCGACCTTATCCGTATAAACGTGCAGGAAAACCTCGGGGGTCAAGCTGAGATACGCCAGTATTATATGCTTCGTCATGGTCAGTACGTGAATGGTACCAGATTTGACTGTCTCTCGTATTTATAGGGAGAACCCCGTGAGATAAAGGATCGGGTGGTCAAAGTCTAGCCGGGTAATCAATGGCATCATCGTCTGGTTCATTGCTAGACATTTGTTCATTGGG
Organism: Hanleya hanleyi; assembly: GCA_036873755.1. NCBI lineage: Eukaryota > Metazoa > Mollusca > Polyplacophora > Lepidopleurida > Hanleyidae > Hanleya > Hanleya hanleyi. Next base: position 11,031 of record JAVTVY010034588.1, read on the forward strand.
TTCTGCCGCCGCTTCTCTCAGGGCACGAGCCCACTCCAACTCGTCTGATGACCGCTCGTCCGGTGTAAACAGCTGGTCCACGATAGGCACCACTTTCTCGAAGGCTGTCCACAGATCGGGGTCTAGGGTGAAGCCTCGCGTAGGGTCTTGGTAAGCGGCCCAGGCGTGGGAAGAAGAGTCCACGGTGTACGTAGATGGCATTGTCTATGTGGATGGAGTGTCCGTCGAGCTCACCGCTCAACACCCGTTTAAATTTTGTCCAGCCGTAACGAGGTAGCGTCACCGTATTCGATACGGTCTCAGCGGGCGACCAGCAAACTCCACGGTCTTCCACCAGGGTGACTTTATCTTCATAGACGTGTAACCCCAGCCGGGGTGTAAGGGGCAGGATGGCTCGTAGGACGGGTGACATGCTTGGTCCAATGTCAAACGGTGAATGACACACACTCTGTCTGACCCTCGTATTTATAGTCCCCACTGTCAATACCACAGCGCCAGGGTCAATAGGGCACAGACTAGTGTGAGGCCAACCAGCCGGCGCTGGTTGCGGCGTGAGCGCTCCTGGTCCATAGCGCGAGCATCAAGGATGGCTGTCATAGTCCAGTAGTGGTGAGTGATGGCACGCCTCTCCATCGAGTGCACTCTGTGGAGGACCGCTTCTGTGAACTCGTTCAGGATCTGGCGTCGTCCCTCGTTGTCGTCGCCATCTGCAAACATGGACCGAACCACTGCTCGGTAACCCGTGAATGAATTCACCGCGGTGGCATGCTGTAAAATGCGAGTCGCACAGGGCTGGATCTCGGTCATGGCTCTGCAACCGTAGAAATGAAGGTGTGTGATCACGAGAGACGTGTTTTATAGACCATGTCACACATGCGCGCCTAGCTCTACGGGTGTAGTCCGTGATACGTACTATTCTGATGGGTTAGTCCAAAATAGAGAGCAACAACAACAACAACACAGATTACAGATCAATCCTTTTATTATGCGTGAACATCATAGGAATGCATGTACTGACCTGTCTGTGGGGGTTTCCCACAATGGCGTTCACCTTCGTGTCTTTTCTGGTACGTCCGTGTCTTTTCGGGTACGTCCGTGTCTTTTCGGTAAAGTCCGTGTCTTTTCGGTAAAGTCCGTGTCTTTTCGGATCGGTGACGTCCGTGTCTATCATCCGGGCAGTGGGTATGTATAAGGGTCTTCATGCGTGCGCGCGCGCAATGCGGCTCAGTCGTACACCAGTACACCAGTCTCGATCCTCGACTTGGGGTAGAGTGTGCTAAAAATAGATTACCAGCTAGCGTGCTATAAAAGGGAAGCGGCCTTGCCATTTCATCAGACACTCTATCAACCACCAAGATGTTCACTTGCACAACTTGCCAGAAGCAGTTTACTCGTCTAGATAATTTACGACGCCACGAGGCCTCCACCCACAACGATGGACTGTATACTTGTATAACCTGCGCACGGTCATTTAATCGGGAAGATGCTTTACTGCGCCACGAACGTTCAATTCATGGGCCACCCAAGTGTCCATGCGAGGATTGTGATCAACTCTTCAAACGACGCAGTCAGTTGCTGCGACACCAACGGTTGATTCATGGTCCGTCTTTACGGTTTGAGCGACAACTTCCTACTGAAGAGGAGCCACGGAAGGTGAGATCCAGTGAAGATAAGCCCGGGGAGACGAACGCCACTGGTGATGCGATGAAGGAGAGCCCGCCTATACCCACAGTCCACGTTAAACCCTAATTCTCTCTCTCTCTCCCAGTTCAGAAGAGCCTGAATATCCAGCCGGACCCCAGCGTTACGGTTTCGAGTCCTGACAACATTGAACATTTTCTGGTGGAGCCCATAAATGTTCCTAGCGATCTCTTACAGGACAACCATCCAATCAGTGACATCGATCGGCGCCATTGGTCCATGACACGGTACTGTTTCCACCCTCAAGATATCTATAATTTCCCACTGACCAACCGCACCTGTCTACGCAGCTACGTGGAAGCCATCTTCAACTATCAAACTACGGCCTTTACATTGAATGTCGCTTTCGGGTACATCTTACGTCACAGAAAGACGGACCAGTTACAGTATTATTATCCCAGTGCCAACAACCATGTGTTTGACCAGCCGGTCACCATCATTAACCGGGGGTCACTAGACACGATGCTGGAGATACTGGACACCGTGGAACCCTTCAGATGGGCGCATCGTCAACGCCCCAACATTCAATGGGTGGTAGAGAGGGTAACCAATGTCACGTTTTTCCTGACCAAGCTGACCGATCACCCCCATCGGTTGAATGCGTCACCCGTGCACTGATGAATATCATGCCGTACACACACTCTATGTTTACATGCTGCTCGCTGACTTGAGCTCAGTAAACCCTTGTACCTAATGTGACAATGTGTTAAATAATAAAACATGGTATTTGATATTTCAATTTGTTTTGCTGTGAACATACTAAACATACCCAGGGCGGCTCCCCCAGATGTAACATTGGGGTAATAAACTATATAAACATTGCTGAACTTGTTGTTATTCACGACAACCGCTATCCGATTGTATAATACTCCGCGCGCGTCACACACTTGCGCAGACCCACCAAATCACCTCCGAAAGTGAACGCCATTGTGGGGAAAAACCCCAGTACATCAACAGACACAGACAAGTCTAGACATGTCCAAAGGTCACGCCCCATTCACCCCAACCGGAAGTGACGTCCCAACCCACAAGACCTGCGCAGCAGAATGGAAACAACACCCTAGTCTAGCCCCCTCACCTAGGCTTCACATGGATACCTCATACGACTCCATTGGCCCATTCGTGGCTCCCCTAGCTCCAACACGTCTAGCGGGACCCATACAGGGTCCAGTTTTCGACACTAGGTGCCCACATCACGACAGAAATGGCCAATTTTCGACACCGGATGTGCCGCCATCTTGGATATGTCCCATAATGCACCGGGTCAAAATACTCGCTTCTGATTGGACGAGATCTCCGTGGCGGATTTGAAATACTCGCTTCTGATTGGACGAGAGCTCCGCATTGCATCTGCGCATGCGCAGAATGATATTCCTACCGCACACCCAACCCATTAGATGCCCCTTCACTTTGATACCTCACTCGACCCCATTGCACCATTAGGGACTCCCCTACATCCCGAAACGTCTATGCGCATGCGCAGAATGACGCTAGTTCAAACCCACTAGTCCAGTCAGATGCCCCCTCACCTAGGCTTCACTTTGATACCTCATACGACCCCATTGGACCATTATTGGCTTCGCTAGCTCCCAACACGGCTATTTCCATACCCTTGGGCCACCGCGCATGCGCAGAATGACGCTATTTCAAACCCACTAGTCCAGTCAGATGCCCCTCACATAGGCTTCACTTTGATACCTCACTCGACCCCACTGGACCAGTAGTAACTCCCCTAGCTCCAACACGGCTATTTCCATACCCTTGGGCCACCGCGCATGCGCAGAATAACGCTAGTTCAACCCCACACCCAGCCCATCAGATGCCCCTCACATAGGCTTCACATTGATACATCACTCGACCCCACTGGACCAGTAGTAACTCCCCTAGCTCCAAAACGGCTATTTCCATATCCTTGGGCCACACGAGTTGTCTCCCTTGCGTCAGTGTGTGCAGATGGCGCTATGATCGACGCCGTGATGTGGAAAGGGCGTCCCCACACCATCCTGGAGCCGCCATTTTGTTTGTTGATTTTCTGCGGAGATACACGGGACAATAAACGCTCGACCCTAGGGTGGTACAGATGCTAGACTGATGCTATTAACATGGTACAACACCTATAGATTATGTTTATTATTATTATATGGCTTAGAGGTTTTTTTGAGGGTAATGTGAGGGTTTTTTCTCCCCGTGACCTCCCCACCGCCTCGTTTGCTCCCTTGCGCCGCCATTTTGAACCCACCACCTCCCACAGCCGCCATTTTGGTCCCACCAGGCCGCCATTTTGAACCCACCACCACCACCCACAGGCCGCCATTTTGAACCCACCACCACCACCCACAGGCCGCCATTTTGAACCCACCACCACCTCCCACAGACCGCCATTTTGACCACCCCACACCCAGCCCATTAGATGCCCCTTCACATAAGCTTCACTTTGATACCTCACTCGACCCCATCGGACCATTTTATCTAGGGACTACTTTTCTCCGCGGAAGCAGACCGAATCACCGCCAGACATGACCGCATCACCGCGGAGGAATACATCTTTGACCTGGGTCACGTGATATGCAAATTTGGAACTCTCCTGTGCTGGAGGTAGCTTTTTGGTCAGAGGTCAAAATACTCGCTTCTCATTGGCTGACACCTCCACGTGACCTCCACAAAATATGCAAATTTCTGAGGTCAATAGGGTTCAATTTACCCTTTGTATACTACTGGCAGGGAATTGTGTGAAAAGGGCACTGGAATGGACGTTTTGGGGTCGAGTTGGACCCATAGTGATCAGAATGGGTCGTGTGGGTATCAGTTTGAAGATCTTATGGGGTAGCGTCCAACTGGACTGGTGCGAAGTAAAAGTAGCGCAATGATGCGCATGCAGAGAATGGTGGGAAAGGGGCATTGGAATGGACGTTTTGGGGTCAAGGTGGGCCCATAGTGGGCGTACTGGGTCGGGGGGGTATCCATGTGGAGAGTTTTACGGTAACGCCTCAACGCCCTAGCATACCAGTGTTTTATCTTTTGTGTGAGATTGTACCATGCTTTTACACAATATTAACGCATCGGCAATCAATCCATTCACACCAAGGAATGAAACATGGTGGTCCCCGATGATGTCAACGCTTTACACCGGGACATTTTACGGGGTATTTTGCTGGGAAAACCCCTCGTTTTTAGGGCCGCTCTGAATGTCAGGGTAAAATCTTCTGAAATTTTTCAGAAAAAAATCCTCCGTGCTCTGAATTCTCCCACTGATATTCAGGGAAGGGAGATGGAAGGGTTCCTGTACACTAGGATCAATCTACATCGGCTCTTCAGTTCGGGGCGGCGGATCGACCTCCATGGGTTCTTCCATTCGAGGATGCATTTCCATGGAACTGAAATGTCCGGTTTCCGAGTGGCGAGTGTGATCCGTAGATGACATTTTGGTGACGTCTCAACTGACTGGAATGCTTAAAGACTATGTCACACTCTGCACATGGGTATGCGTGGGTACTTCATGGCGTGCAGGCGCCTGACGACGTAAACTGTCCAAGCGATGGAAGGGCTTCGAGCAAATCGTACACGTGAACATCGTGGTAGAGTGTCTTTAAGATACGCTTGCTTTTCTAGACAGTAACGCCCACCAACATCTAGCTTAACGCTTCAACGCCCTGGTGAAAAAGTACTAAAGCTCTAATTTTCTAGATATTCCATGGAACTGCCACTAATTCATCGCCCGTCTTTACGCCTTAACGCCCGTCTCAACGCCTTAACGCCCTATCTTTACGCCTTATCGCCCGTCTCAATGCCTTAACACCCTAACTCAACGCTTTAACGCCTTATCTCAACGCCTCAACGCCCTACCGTAACGCCTTTACGCATTGTCAACCGTCCAATCACGCACATATTTTGACCATTGGTCCCTGCCCCTTGATGAAAGTGACGTCATCACTAGATATGGCCGGAAGCGACGTCCTCGAGCGCACAAGAGCTCCGAGCTCTTGAAATCAAAACTCGGAGCTCTTGGAGTCGGAGCTGTCTGAGCTCGAAAGTGATGTCATCGCACGCATGCGCACGCACCTTTGGTGCACCCTGTATCCTATAGCCCGTAGGGCAAAGGGTACACCAGGGTGCGGGTGCACGTCACTTCCGAGCTCCGAGCTTCAAGAGCTCCGACACCAAGAGCTCCTCTTCTTCCTCTTCACGAGCACAAAGGTAACTCTATCAGGTAGCCGGATGAAACTAGACCCTCATCTCCACCAAATGCTCTTTTGCACCGTCGAAAATTCCCCTTTTTCTACTACTCCCGAGTAATCTATAAATGGGGGGGTTTCAGAAAATTCCCGAAAATTTACCCTGACGTACAGAGCGATGACGTACAAAACAGGGGTTTTCCCAGCTAAACACGCTGTACAATGTCCCAATGCAGACCGACCACCACGTTTTATTCCCTGGTGTGAATGGATTGATACATATAACTTGTTGATGCGTTATTATTATGTAATAGTATGGTACAATCTGGCGCAAAAGATAAAACACTGGTATGCAAGGACGTTAACCCTATCTGGCCTGAGCGATTTGGGGTGTACCGCAGCCTATGGGGTCTACGTAAAAAAATCCAAGATGGCCGCCATGATGACGTCACTGTTACGTCATTTTTGGAGAATTTTTGGACGATATTTCGGTCAAAATTTTCGAATTTTTTATTTTTGTTTTTTCTTCGCAAAAACTGCCTGATAAATTAGTAAGTAATAATCTGATATGAAATAAAATATGTTTTACTCACTTTTCCAAACAGAAAAGCAAAAGTTTTGAAGAATTATGACGAAAACATAACTTTTTCTGGTATCCCACATGGTTGCCATTTTGAATTTACCCATGATCCTCTGCTCGTGAGGTTATGCCAATAGGCTCAAAATGACCCCAATATAATAACCTATAACGTCACGGAGTTTCAGCTCTCCATTTTTTGGCGTTCCGGAGATAGCGTAGAAAGTTTGGTAGGGGGACATTTTGGTCCCCCCTCCCCCAGGCCTGGTAGGGTTAATGGGGGAGGGGAGGGAGGGTGAACGAATCAGAGGGTGTTTTCTTGCGATACTAAGACATATGGTTTCAGTAAAATGCATAGAACCGCGTTGAATCAACATGCTGAATTTTTGCGTAATTTTTGAAGAAATATGACGAAAACGCCACTTTTCTGGTACCACCGCATGGCGCCATTTTGAATTTACCCATGATCCTCTGCTCGGGGGGTCATGCAAATAGGCTCAAAATGACCCGAATATGATAATCTAAAAAGTCACGGCGATTCAGCTCTCAATTTTTTGTCGTTCCGGAGATAGGAGCAAACAACCAACAGGGGGGGGAGTGCCCGCCCCCCCCCCTCCCCAGGCCAGGTAGGATTAAGGCGTTAATGCGTAACGATAAGGTGTTAAGATAGGGCTTTCAGGCGTTACCCTAAAACTCTCCACAAAGGTCACAAGGCAAAGATACTGGGTTTCTGTTTTCTCCACTACTAAGAGGGAAGTGTATTACTTCCCTTGATGTTTACTTCCCCGAGATTGAGAGAACACACTATCTCAACAACAACAACATTCCAATTTCTATGACTCACCGGGTGTGTGTTTTTCTGTGTAAACATGCACCCACCCATGACTTGATCGGCCTGGAGGAGCGCTTCACATAGATACCCTCCCTGACCCAATAAGCCCAATATGGACTCACCTCGACCCCAAAACGTTCATCCCAATGGCTTTTCCCCACCATTCCCTGCATGCGCATGCGCACCATTGCGCTTCTTCTACTCCTCACCAGTCCAGGTGGACGCTACCCCACGAGAGCTTCAAATTGATACCCCACTTGACCCACTATAGATCCACCTCTACCCCAGAATTACCGTCCATTCCAGTGCCCTTTGCCCAAAATTCCCTGTCCGCCCATGCGCAGAATGTTGAAAACGGACGACACACTAGCCCAGTGGGATAGTCCTCCACGAACGCTTCACTATGATGGCTAACACGACCCAATCAGACCAGTATTGGTCCATCTCGACCCCAAAACGTTCATTCAAACACCCATTTTCTACTGCGCATGCGCAGTCCCTGATTTACCTGGAGTGGGCACTGACGGCCTCGGATGAGCGAGTGAGTGAGAAATGAATGACAAGTGAGTGAGACATAAAGCCGGCAGCGTCATTGACCTGTACTTACATGTGAAGTCTGAAGGAGAGTGGGGCATGAACGATTCAAAATAAGTAGATGAGGAGTGTGAAGAGGACGCATAACAAGAAGGGGATAGAAGCGTGGAAGATGAGTGAGTGTGTGAATAAAATTTAACGTCGATTTCAACAATATTTCAGCTATATCGCGACGAACCAACTAAGCACCACCCAGCCAAGTTGCGTTCCTGCTGCTTCAAAGAAGAAATCTTTAAAGCAGCATGGGACCAGACACCATCCATCCACCCTATAAAACACCAAGGACAGCACACAAGACACAGACATGACACGTACATGGTGCAATAAAGACAAGTGATATTACAGTGCTAGACATCACATTATCAAGTTCTTGTTGCTTCCCAGCAAAATGCATTGAAGCAACAAGAATCCGTGCCCACCTGACACCCACCAACCACTGGCGTGTGGAAGATGAACGAAGACTGGATGATGGTGGAACGAGAGATCCTGAAGGATCTTGGCGCCCACCATTGTCCGATAATTTTACGCTAATGACAAGAGGATCTTTTTGTCCAATACTAAAACGAACGATTGATTTGTAATTTTGTTTGCAGAATTTCGAATTTGAGCGAAAAAGATCGAAAAAGAGACACTGGAAAACCCCCAGATATTATCTTTATAAGTTTCAGGAGTTCAGGAGTTTCTAGAAACTGTACTTATGTCGGTAAGTTGTTATAGTACAAGTGAAAGGAGCAAAGTTAGTCTGAAAGTCAATGTCCGGAGAATCCTTCGTCTTCGTTTTGTAGTATTTTTTTTTTTTTTTTGCACGTGTCATCATTGGGTACTGGAAGCGAAGACAAATCTCTTTGACACGTTGGCATGAGCTATAAACATACCTAAGATTTTATAACGAATGATAATTCTGTTCTGTTTACTGGGCTAGTTTGAGATATCTCTTTCAAGATACCATGCTCGAAAATAGTAAGATGGTACACAGCTTAATACTGAAGGGATCCGGTCCGTGCAGTAATGTTGAAACTTTGAAATTGTCTGAATCCTGATTATCTCCCTTGGATCGAAACACGCAGTAGTCTACAGTTGTCGAGTTGTGACGTTACGTCACAGGGATGACGTCCCTTCGTGTAGCTGATCCGTCGGCAGACGAAACGGTATGGCAGTTCACTTGCAACAGCATAGACTAAAGTAAACTGATTTAAAATGTGAAGAAATACAGTTTAATTCGGAATAGAAGGTGAAGGTATGGATATTCGCTATACTCAATATATAGAATATGCCCCACAGTTTGATCCACCGACTCTTGTAATGCAACGTCACAACTCGGGAATACCGTATTAATTTGAAGCATAACTTGGATTTTCGAATCGGACCGAAAAAGATATCTTGCACAACTAGACCCCAAGGGGAACCTGTGCACCAAATTTGAGAAAGATCCATGCAGTACTTCCTGAGAAATTTCGATAACAAAGTTTCATGGGGAAATCCAAGATGGCCGCCTGGTGGCCATATTGGATTTTCGAATCGGACCAGAAAAGGTATCTTGCACAACTAGACCCCAAGGGGAACCTGTGTACCGAATTCGAGAAAGATCCATGCAGTAGTTCCTGAGAAATCGCGATAACAAGATTTCATGTGGAAATCCAAGATGTCCGCCTGGTGGCCATATTGGATTTTCGAATCGGACCAAAAAAGGTATCTTGCACAACTAGACCCCAAGGGGAACCTGTGTACCAAATTTGAGAAAGATCCATGCAGCAGTTCCTGAGAAATCGCGATAACAATGTTTCATGGGGAAATCCAAGATGTCCGCCTGGTGGCCATATTGGATTTTCGAATCGGACCAAAACAGGTATCTTGCACAACTGGACCACAATGGGACCCTGTGTACCAAATATGAGAAAGATCCGTGCAGTGATTTCCTGAGATTTCACGATAACAAAGTTTCACGGGTAAATTCAAGATGCGGCCATATTGGATTTTCGAAACGGAGCAAAAAATGTTGCACAACTTGACCCCAAGGGGAACCTGTGTGCCAAATTTGAGAAAGATCCATGCACTAATTCCCTGAGAATTCATAACAACAAAATTTCATGGGGAAATTCAAGATGGCTGCCTGGCGGCCATACTGGATTTTCGAATTGGACCGAAGAAGGTATCTTGCACAACTAGATACCAAGGGGAACCTGTGTACCCAACTTGAGAAAGATCCATGCAGTACTTCCTGAGAAATCATGATAACAAAGTTTCATGGAAAAATCCAAGACGCCCGCCTGGTGGCCATATTGGAAATGTCGAATCGGACCAGAAAAGGTATCTTGCACAGCTAGATCCCAAGAGGAACCTGTGTACAAAATTTGAGAAAGATCCATGCGGTAGTTCCTGAGAAATCGCGATAACAAAGTTTCATGGGAAATCCAATATGGCTGCTTGGTGGCCATAGTGGATTTTCGAATCGAACCAGCAAATGTATCTTGCACAACTAGACCCCAAGGGGAACCTGTGTACAAAATTTGAGAAAGATCCATGCAGTAATTCCTGAGAAATCGCGATAACAAAGTTTCATGGGAAATCCAATATGGCTGCTTGGTGGCCATAGTGGATTTTCGAATCGGACCAGAAAAGGCATCTTGCACAACTACACCCCAAGGGGAACCTGTGTACAAAATTTGAGAAAGATCCATGCAGTAGTTCCTGAGAAATCGCGATAAAAAAGTTTGATGGGGAAATCCAAGATGGCTGTCTGGTGGCCATATTGGATTTACGACTCGAACCAGCAAAGGTATCTTGCACAACTAGACCCCAAGGGGAACCTGTGTACAAAATTTGAGAAAGATCCATGCAGTAGTTCCTGAGAAATCGCGATAACAATGTTTCATGGGAAATCCAATATGGCTGCTTGGTGGCCATAGTGGATTTTCGAATCGGACCAGAAAAGGCATCCTGCACAACTAGACCCCAAGGGGAACCTGTGTACAAAATTTGAGAAAGATCCATGCAGCAGTTCCTGAGAAATCGCGATAACAAAGTTTCATGGGAAATCCAATATGGCTGCTTGGTGGCCATATTGGACTTTCGAATCGGACCAGAAAAGGTATCTTGCACAACTAGGCCCCAAGGGGAACCTGTGTACAAAATTTGAGAAAGATCCATGCAGTAGTTCCTGAGAAATTGCGATAACAAAGTTTCATGGGAAAATCCAAGATGGCCGCCTGGTGGCCATATTGGATTTTCGAATCGGACCAGAAAAGGTATCCTGCACAACTAGACCCCAAGGGGAACCTGTGTACCAAATTTGAGAAAAATCCATGCAGTAGTTCCCCAGAAATCGCGATAAAGTTTCATGGGGAAATCCAAGATGGCTGCCTGGTGGCCATATTGGATTTTCGAATCGGACCAGAGAAGGTATCTTGCACAACTAGACCCCAAGGAGAACCTGTGTACCAAATTTGAGAAAGATCCAAGCAGTAGTTCCTGAGAAATCGCGATAACAAAGTTTCATGGAGAAATCCAAGATGGCCGCCTCGTGACCATATTTGATTTTCGGATGGGACCAGAGGAGGTATCTTGCAAAGCTAGACCCCACGGGGAAAAAGTGTACCAAATTTGAGAAAAGATCCATGCAGCAGTTCCTGAGAAATCACAATAACAAGAGTTGTTTACGGACGGACTGACTGACGGACTGACTGACGACGGACCACGGACGAAAAGCGATTTGAACAGCCCACCTTCTGGTGATGGTGGGCTAAAAATGGGAGAGTGCAGTGCTCTTTGGGCGTTATGGCGTTACTGTGTTGAGGCGGAGCAGTGAAGACGAGGAGTAGGACATGAGTGAGACAGGAGTGAGTAAACCAGAAGTGAGGAGAGGAAGATGGAGAATACGAAGGCGAGATGAGTAACCCAGTATAAGTGAGTGATTGAGTGAGTGGAAGATGATGGGATTGGGAGTTAAGAATGAAGAAAGAATGGAGGATGAAAGAAGAGTGGAGGATGAAGGAAGAGAGGAGAACGTGGAAAGGTGGAGAGAAATCATGTAAATTTGTTAATTAATACCGCCAAAAACGATCTGAAATCAAAAACAGCCGAACAAATTCAATCCGGTAAGTATGGTTCCAAAGATTGGTGGAAGCTAAGCAAGTCCTTTCTGAAAAATAGTAACTCCAACCTCAATGATATACCGCCTTTGAAAAGAGATGATGATTCTTTTGCTTATGAGAGCTGCGAAAAGCCTGAAATTTTAAACACATATTTTTCTAACATCACCATAATTGACGATTCTTCAGCGGTGTTGCCTCCATTGTCAATGTTTACCGATAAATCACTAGATAACATTTTTGTTACCACCAGTGACATATATGACGTACTTTCTAACCTGGACACATCCAAAGCCATTGGACCTGACAAAATAAGTCCCAGGTCACCCTACTGAATCAACAAGTATGATTATAGGTGAAAACCGCCGGTCACGTGTCAAATTAGTCAATGGTAGGTTTTCCAGTGCTTTCGTTATCAAGCGTGGGCGTGTGTCTGACCAGACGACAGTGACCACAGCCGAAAATGAACGATTTTCAGCATATCGATGACAGGTATGGTTACTGGTGTCCAGTCATATTTTGAAGGAGAAATATCGTACTATATTGTCACCAAACGTAGGGTTATTACTATTTCAAGTTAACAAAAATTTTAAACATTTTTGCGGCGAGAGGTGTTTTTAGGTGTTGGTAGACAGTCCATTGTAGGTATTAGCATCGAATTATAGTGTGAGGAAATGAGCACAAAATGAACACGTGGGAACTTACTACCTGCCTCATGTATCACTGACTCATTCATCTCTCGATTCCTTCCACTTGTGTGTGTTTAAGAGGAATATGAACCATTAATAGTATATTCTCTGTCTGTCTGATATTACGACAGTCCATTGTATAATCATCGGACCGATCGACAGTCCATTGTAGGTCAACATGCACTTGTGAATGATGCACAGAGAGCACATCGTCTGATCTAATGATTCGCCAAATGGACTGTTGCCAAGACAAATGGTAGCTACAATGGACTGTCGACATATCTGATATATAATCACATGTTGCCTCATTATAACATTGCAGCTGTTATGCGGCTTCAATGTGAAGTGATTCAACCTACAGTTCATGGTCGCATGACAAATGGACTGGTGCATTCACCTATAATCACACTTGTCGATTCAGTAGGGTGCAGGTGTCTCCACGAATCTAGGCATGTTCTATCAGCAATTCTGGCTCGCTTTTTCAATCACTCTTTGAAAACGGCATCATTTCCGTCTGCATGGAAAGTAGCCAATGTAACACCATTGTTTAAGAAAGGCGACTGCCACTTAGCGGCCAACTATCGTCCAATATCGCTTCTAAGTTGTTTGAGTTAAGTTATGGAAAGAGTTGTGTTTAAGTATCTGTATAATTACGTTAGACATGATATAACGTCACATCAATCGGGCTTCCTTCCAAATAATTCAACCCTTACACAATTACTCGATTTACATTTTCATATAACGAAGGCATTAGACGAACAAAAAGAAGTACTGTTTTTATTTTTCGACATATCTAAGGCTTTTGATCGTGTGTGGCATCGCGGCTTACTTTTTAAGTTACAACAATATGGCATCTCTGGCAACCTCCTGAAATGGTTTGTAAGTTATTTGAAAAATCCTTGCCAGCGGGTAGTATTGCAGGGTAAGGAATCTACGATACTAAGACTTCACGCAGGAGTACCACAGGGCTCTGTCCTTGGTCCGCTTCTCTTTCTGTTATTTATCAATGATCTTCCCAGTAATATTTTGAATAATATTCGATTGTTTGCCGACGATACCTGTCTATACATCATCTCTGATACCTTAACCCACCAGACTGTCTCAATCTATCATGACCTGGACCTGATATCTAACTGGGCGAGAACATGGCTTGTCGATTTTAATGCAACAAAAACCGTCGCCGTTTTAGCTTCTCTGCGTCGTGAACCATCGTCTTTTCCTATTGATTTTGAAAATAAAACCATCACCCTGTCTTCGAATCATAAACATCTTGGGGTTACGTTCAACAATAAAGGAAAATGGAACGACCATGTCGAAGATCTTGTTATCAAAGCACAGCAAAAGTTATCGATCTTTAAAGGGCTGAAATACATTTTAGACAGAAAAACACTCGAAATAATGTACAAAAGTTTCATCAGACCTAGCTTAGAATATGCCGACGCGGTCTGGGACAATTTGTCACAAAATGAACTTGATCGGCTGGAGAATATCCAAAAAGAGGCACTGAGAACTATTACTGGTTTGACAAGAAGTGTTAGACTTGAAGCACTTTATACTGAGGCAGGCTTTGAAAAATTATTTCGAAGGCGTTATATTCACAGGCTGATTATGTTTTACCGAAGATCTAATGGCATGACTACTTCTTCTCTCGAGGATAATCTTCCTATTGCTACTAATGTGCGAAACCCTTATAGCTTACGCAATCCAACCCAGTTTACATCGTACAGATGTCGTACTGAAGTCTTTCGTAGATCTTTCTTCCCTTCTTCTGTGCGTGACTGGAATACCCTTCCGGAATCTGTTAGAAACTGTCCTTCGTTAGTTGCTTTTAAACGTCATTTACAGAACATATGGCCAATCTCGAAGCCACCGCCTTGGTTTTACGTATGCAGTCGAAAAGAAAATGTTATACTCTGTCGTCTGCGAAATGGTTGTAGCAACCTAAAACGACATATGTTCAACAACTTTATTTCACAAACGTCTCAGTGCAACTGTGGATATGCTGATGAAACTGTTGACCACTACTTATTTCACTGCCCCCTATTTAGAAATCAAAGAGTTGTCCTTCTGGAAAATATTAATAGAATTTATGATACCGATCTGATGCCATCAACCCAAGCATTGCTATTTGGAAACGATGAAAAAATTACAAAATTAAACATTGAAGCTCAGATATGTTTAGGTGAGTTTGTCAAAACGACAAAACGATTTGAATAAGAATATAATTATACACATAGCTAACAACAAAGAAAAATTAACTACCCCTAGCAAATCTTAAGCGGCCGATATTAGCATATTAACGACATACATATCTCTCGTCGTAGACGCGCATATGGTCATCCCGAGCACCCCCCCCCCCCTCCACCAATCACCTGAATTATTTTTCAATATTGTTCTCTCCGGCCGTCACATGTTGTATTCATTATGTATGTAAGATTGTAATGAATACTGTGTATTTCAAATTATGTAAAAGTGGGAGACGCAGTAATAAGTTAACTTAATGCGCTCCTACAATGCACAAAATGCAATAAAGCATCATATAAACCAAAGGTGGAGGATGAAAGAAAAGGGTGGATGATGATGGGGGAGTGGGAGATGGTGGAAGGGTGGAAGAGTGGAGGATGAAGGAAGAGTGGGGGTGGTGGAAGAGTGGTGGATTGTTGGTGATGGTGAGAGATAATGGACGAGTGGAGGATGGTGGAAGAGTGTAGGATGGAGGAAGAGTAGGGGATGAAAGAGTGCAGGATGGTGGAAGGGTGGGGGACGAAGGAAGTGTTGAGATGGTGGAACGGTGAAGGATGAAGGAAGAGTGGATGATTATGGAAGAGTGGAAGATGATGGACGAGTGGAGGATGGTGGAAGGGTGGATGATGAAGAAAGTGTGGAACATGGTGACAGGGTGGAGAATGATGGAAGAGTGGGTGACGTTGGCAGATGGACGAGATGAGGATTGTGAAGGGCGGAGGATGATGGACGAGGAAGGGTGGAGGATGATGGAAGAGTGGGTGGTAATGGAAGGGCGAAGGATGATGGACGAGTGGAGGATGGTGGAAGATGAAGCGTGGGGGATGGTGGAAGAGTAGAAGATGATGGGGATAGACTCCGCATGTGTGTATTTGACTGAATAAGTGGGCAAAACCGAGCAAAATATCAGCATTTGGTGCAAGTATGCGAGAAGTAGGTATGGGTGCCAGATTTCAATATTTTAGCGAGAGTTGGCATTTGGTGCAAGCTCTGAAAGTCTTCGATAGATTTGGGGCAATTCATGTCAGATTTAGAATTGGGTGCGAAATTTGGGATTTTTTTGTGAAATTTATGGGGAATATAAAAAGTTCAAACATGAGCTATTTGCGACCGAGTGCGAGATATGAGGATTTTCGTGAGATTTGTGGTGGAAGTCTTTCTTCGTGCCATATCCGTGGTTTACATCCACCCTTCAATGAAATGCACAAATAAACTTGTATATATAAACACAACATACAAATGTCCGTCGTTGTCAGTTTTCTAGCTCCTTGGTTCATATATGTGAGAAATGTTTATTTGACCTTCTAGTTATTGACTTTGTAGGTACTGTCCCTTATGCCGAAATTTATTGTATCTCTTATCTTATCTCTATCCTGTTAGCTACTTCACACATTCAGTGCTAGGTGAACAATCTTTCAGACTGTGAAATGACGGACGATGTTAAACCAGAAAGGTTTTTTTGTGGAAGAAACATTGGACTAGTTTGTACACAAAGTTGACCTTTGATGTAACCATAGACTTTTACATTAAGCATTATGCTTCAATTAATTATGCTTCAATTAGTCAAGTGAGGGAAATCTCTGTGACTTATGTCCTCTCTACTTAAATAAACGATATATCCGGACCAAGTTGTAACCCTTTTTAATTACCGATCACATCAGCATTTATTTATGTAAAAACAGATAATCTTTCCACCCAAATACGATGTGAAAACTCTACGAGGTTCTCCAGAAAAGTTTTACAACTTGATAATCAGGGTAGGTAATGTACTGATCTTTGAATAAATTAAACCCACGTATTACCCCTGTGGTGACGAGGAAGAGGAAACTTGATCAGAATGTGCATGGATTATAGATATCGTGCTATCCAGGGCCATATGGTTCTGATTATGGAACTCTCCCCTGGGTACAACCAGGTACCTAAGAATCTGGTTTTCGTAGAAAAAGATAGCCTTCACTACTCCAGTAGGCCTATTTGAGTACATGTTGATGCCTTTCGGATCAATCTACGCTCCCTACACTTCTCAACTGCTATTGCATTTCATTTCACGTTTTCTTTTCAGTCGTTTTTCCAAACATATTTAAATAATTAAAACAATCAATAAGCATAAACAATGTTGATAAAAGTGTGATCAACGCATATAATCAGTCAGCATCATAATACTAAAAAAATATTTGAGCAGATAACATGTAAAATAGAATATAGTAGCAACTGGCTGGTAGCATCAAGACCTAATCTAAAATCAAATCATGTATAATGGAGTAAAGTGTCTAGTGACAAAGCTACACTTGCATTGATGAGGTTCCCAGTTATTTATTAACTTCTTGAATGTTCTCAAATCAGTAATACTTTTTAAGTCATTTGGAAGTGAATTCCATCGAGATGAGCCATAGTACCTGAAGGATTCAAGGCCAATGCAGCTCTGCTCAGATGACTACTTGAAAATGTGCTAGTGCACCTGAGCAACATCATCAGGGCCATCACAGAATTTTCAAAAGGGGGTGCAAATATTTTCAATTTCCCATTTTCACCATCCCCAGGAATGCGCGACGAGAGCGCTCTTTTCTATGCCCCCACCACCGTATTTTTCATTTTTTCACTTGATTTCCTTCATTTTAACATATTTTAATGCTACATAATTTTCATGTTTCCAATCTACGGGCAAAAAGAAGGGTGCGTTCGCACCACATGCACAATGGCATCAATGGGTAGCGATGCCCTTGATCATTTACTCGTAAACCTTACCTGAGCAACTAGAGCATTCTGATCAATTTGATCACCCCCTGAATTTATGGAGAGAAATTTCAGTTCCTGTGATTGAATTATTAGATGATTTACTCTACATGGACAGGTGAATATAGCTGTATGACCAGACAATACAGTGTAAATGATGAGTGAAAGAGAATCAAAACTGCATAAGTTTATCAGGTATTTTATTTGACAAACCCTCCACAACAATATCACCACTAAATGATAGGCCTGAAAAGGTAGGCAGTTGTAAACTCTGTTTTGTGAAAATATATATCACAGTTCTTTTTAATTCATAAATAAATACATCAATGTACATAAAACTCAAATATGTATCATAAATTCCATGTATATCTCATTCACATAATTATATGACAATTTAGACTACAGTTCAAAATTCAATCAGTCCTACAGTGTACATATGTTGAGTGAAAGAGAATCAAAACTGCACAAGTTTATAAGGTATTTTATTTGACAAGAAATATCACCATTATCAAAGTAAGCAGTTGTAAACAGTTTTTTGTAAAAAATATATCATACCTCAGTGCTTTTTAACTCATAAATAAATACTTTGGTTTACATAATATAATAGTATTAAATGAATCTTTACAGGAACTCTTCTGATTGGACGGATTTTCTTCCAATTTCCTTCACTGGCCAATGAAAATCCTGGATTTCTTTTTGAAAATTTGAATTGCTTCAACACTGGAATATTTCCCATGATGCACAGCGTCTCAATAGAATATATTAGCTTACATACATTCTACATAATTTTTGTTCACAAGAAGTATTTTTTGTCAGTTTCTTTTCTTGGCATACTGGGTCAGTCGGTCGGCTCTACCTTGTTCCCATATGTTCAGCTCATCACTCACCAACATCCCCTTCATAACTTCTCTCATCAATATATCACAATCCCCGAATACCCTAGACCCAAGTGCCTCTTTCCTATCCATGTTATCACTGTCTGGTAATGAACAAGCTTCATCAAGGTCTGTCTTTTGTCTGTGAAGATTAGAAAAGGATAAAGATGACATTAAGATTGGGAATACGTCTTGCGTTTATATTTGACTCTAACGTACAAACAATCAACCTGTGCTCTAAAGTATTTAGTTTTATTTCCTTTCATAAAGCTGTAGGTTCTGTAAATGCCAGAAATTTTACCTGCCTAATAGCGAATAGTGAGATGTTAAAATTATAACATACAGGATATATATGGACAGCCACTTTCTCATGTAAACTCGAGATTGGAGGTTTGCTGATCGGCATTTCTCAAATACACAGTTTCCTGGGATTCCGTTATATCACATCTTCATACACTTGTAAGTTCACATCTCTATTCACACTTCGAATTAGCCTTAATATATCAGCCCACTGGCTCTGGTCAAAAGATTTTATAAAAAGAAAAAAATGTTGATGGCCTCAAAACCATTTGAATTTCCAAATCTGCCATATGAGTGGGTTACTAATTGGATGCTCTTTGTATCTGGTCATCCCTACTGTCATATTAGGGGGGATGACGTAACTACTGAGAGAATATGTCATCCTACACACAGTCATTGGCTATGTCCTGATTGGCTCGTCTCTGGTTTGTAGATGAAATTTTCACCTCGGATTTGAATGCCTTCGGTGGTCCGAACTATCAAAGCTAATTTGAAGTGCGGAGAATTCCACTTGTGCATGAAGATGCTATATCTGGATAG
This sequence comes from Hanleya hanleyi, assembly GCA_036873755.1. NCBI lineage: Eukaryota > Metazoa > Mollusca > Polyplacophora > Lepidopleurida > Hanleyidae > Hanleya > Hanleya hanleyi. Next base: position 30,376 of record JAVTVY010034588.1, read on the forward strand.
CCGAGGAAGTACTTCTGCAAGATAGTATGTAGGGTTATAGTGAGGTTATGGAAAGACCGAGTTCCCTCACCTATTACAAATGATGATTCGTTGTGGTTTCCTGGTCATCTCGACCAGACTGTTGGCAGGGCTGACAGTCAGTGTTGTACCCAGACAGAGCATTAAGTCACTCTGTTTGGAGTGTTCAATCGCACGGTCCAAAATAACATCTTCCAGATTATCACGGAAGTTTATTATTGTGTCCATCAGGTGGCCTCCACAGGGCTGGAAATGTAACACATTTCCCATCAACATTTCAGTGAAAAATGTTACCTGATGTTATTCTGAGAGCATTCACATTTGCGTGCATTCAGCAGGTTAGGGTCAACTGTATGGCTCTCTAAAATGGAGGTAAAAATAGTTTTTTTTTTGCTCAATATATATTTAAATTAAGATGAATCAAACACAGGCGATAATGGACACAGATATCTGCACTAAATATGCAAAAATGTCGCCTGAAGAGGGATGATGGCTTGATCAAAGTTGATGAGCAAAAATGTCATTTTTACCTCCATCTTATTATTCGTGGGAATTATTTTTCACTCAAAAACATTTTCGCTGGATGTATCTTTCATGGATAAGCTATTGCCCAGAGAAAGTCAGAGATATTTTTTTTTAAATGTGTGATTCTACTTCTTAATCACCTAATCATGCTTTACTATTGACAAGACTTCCTCATTTGAATGGCGTTTCAATCACCAGCCCTGCTCAGAGCCGGTCCAAGCTGCTTATACTAGATAGCCAGAAAATTAGATAAGACAAGCAAATTAGTAAACTATCCAACTGATAAATTGAAGAAACAAACTGGACACGGTTGGAATCAATGGCTTGAAAGAATTATTCAATGTAGACAACTTCAACAATATGCTTTCATATGAGCCGCACATGAAAAATTGCTAAAAGTTCAAATTAACGGGCGATATACCAAATTACTCATTATTCATTACAATTTGATTTCAACAAAAAAGAAATACATGTATTCATTATCTTTGGAGTAGAAAATAGCAAAAACAATGAAGGAATCATGAGGGACTCATTCTACAATTTCACAACGATTCTTCTCTGTTTGGTAAAATGTATATATAGGCCTACATTTTAGCTTAAGAAGGAAAATATATTCAGGGAAACCATCTTTCACAGAAATTTTTTTCTGGTGAAAATGTTATTTCTGCATGATTATAATAGGGAATTTACAGTAGTTGTCCCTAACCTGATACATTGTAGTATTCATTCGCTCTGTCATCATTCATTCCATCATCATAACACATTTTGAACCAAATTATGGAGTAACCTGTTGTAACATGTTCAAGGTTATAACAGAAAGCACAATTAAGGAAAATGTCACCAAATACAGAGTTACTCCCCTTATTGGGTTATGTCCCTTGATGTGACTTGCTAAATTGGCCACAAGTATTTTGCTATTTAAGATAGTCACTCAAAGGTGTTCCACTATTCTTATTATTATTCACCATATTGGTTTGAGCTATGTAATTATGAGGAAATAGTGATATAAGAAATGAAAAAAAAATTCAGCAAAAAGTTATACCTGTTCATTTTAGAATCAAGCCTATGATTTGTATTGTTTTTTTCTATATAAAATTAAAATAACACTTTCAGTAATTATAAATTACCTTAGCACACCTCCGTCCTGTTCGGTGGTTCAACCCACACAAATTGCATTTGAGAGCATGCTGTGGTTTTTTGACATCAGTTTTACCAAAGTCCTCTAATTCTTCATAATAAAGACTAGCAATGTCATCCAGGACATAGGATGGTCTCTCGTAACATTTGCTGCATTTTTCACACTTCTCAATGAACACATTACCATGGAGTTCAGAGATCTGATCTGACCGGATCCCCGAGAGGCTGTGGAGTCCATCTCCATTTTGACTAATCACATATTTGATGTAGCCCAGTTCAATCAGTTTGAGTATAGCTTCACGAGTGTACGTCGGTCTCAGCTTCTCATACTCCACACCATCTTCTAAAAGTAATGTCACGTGTGAAGGCAATATGAATCACAAACCATTGACAGTTCTGGTAAATAGCCAGCATATCTAACAGCTCTTGTAATTCCAAGTTTATTGAGTCAATTAAAATTGCACCATCTGATTACAATATGGTTAAAAGTAGAGTGGTAGGCCTACATAATATAGTAAAGTTAATAAAGGGCAGGCTATGCTGTACCAAATTTTCTCTTAAAGGTCAACCCAAACGCTCTGAGGTCAAAAATATAAAAAAATAGTCCTTTCGATTCTGAAAATAATGATATTTTTTTCATAATTTTGTGCAGTCTGGTTGGCGAGATATTGCCGTTTGAAAGGTGAAAATCGCTCTCCTGTCAATTCCAGCTGTGACGTCACGGAGGGAAGCTGTCTTGTATTCTCTATGTTAAAGCCGTATACCACAGTCGTAAGTAGCTGCTGATTTCTGGAGATTTTCGGAGTATCGGGGCATCATTTGTTAAATATGCCGCAACGTTGTGTAGTGGGAGGTTGCAGTTTTACTACAGATGACGGTGTTAGTATTCATTTGTGGACTAAAGACGAGAAAATCGCTGCAAATTGGACGAAATTTGTACGCAACACGAGAGTGTGGAAAGAGGGCCCGAGCCAGTACTCGTATAATTTGCTCGGCACATTTTGACAGAAATTAGACATCATTCGAGGACATCTACAGCGTAGCAGTTGAATTCGGGTACAAACCAAAACTAAAGAGAACAGCTATTCCAACTACCAAACCTAAGAACAATCAGAATGTGACGGCAAAGAAATCGGACAAGGAGAATCTATCACGGACATCGGCTGAACGAACCTAGCCTGCAAGCGAGGCCTCGGGCAGGGAGCTGTACATGCCCTGCTCGCTCTCGCGTGGCATTTGTTGCTTGAGCACCTACAGGTTAGACTGGATGAGTCTCTATTTCATATATATTATTTAATAATAATAAAATGATCTTTCATAAATATATATACGTTTGATAAGTAAATAAATAAAAAACACCAATTGGAGTGAATGGCTGTAGATACAGAAGTGATAATAATACTTTCATAATCCCTTGACATTTGAGATTGAGGGAATATCATTCGATTTCAATTTAATTGAGGTAATTTGTCGAAAATTGAGCACTTTTCGCCATGAATGTCCAAAGCTTTTTAATCAAACTATATAATTCTGAAATTGGTATTTCATGGGGATTATGGGAAAACAAACAAAATTCAAATCGGACGTATATCAGTAGAGTTATCAACAGTTTACTCTCCATACTGCCGAATCCCGGAGTTTATCCCTTCGAAAAGGCTGCCTCGGTCAGTAACAACAATAACAACACAGATGTGCTCGTTCTTTACATCACAGAATCGTTCTACATTCAATACAGTTTGAAATATATGGACATTTGGTCTTATAGATGACGATAATAAGGTTTCCAGTCAAGTTGCATACCAATCTGTATTCAACAAACGACCTCTCCGAATCCTGTCGTCGTCGAGTTCCACGTTGTCAGAGTGGTTGTCACTGTCAGAATCGGAGCCGTACGGCTCAAATTGATAGGGCTGAATTCCGCCGTTGGTCTGCAAACAACTGTTAATTTGCCCGTCATCATCCTCCTCTATGTCTATTTCATCTTCTTGGCGAAAAATATTTCCATCTAAGCAGCTGATATCGCTCGAATCGACATCTGAATCGGAGCTCTGACTGCACTCGCTTTCCATGTTATCCGCTGTTTTTTCTCAGGCAACTTCCCTGCGTGACGTCATCAACCCAGCTGTGAAAGTGTGAAAAAGCCCACTTTGCTCCCATATTACGTGTGTTTCTGATCAGATTAGAATTTTTTCAATATTTTTTTCATACAAAGTGAAGTATGAACTATGATTTTTAAGGATTTTTAGACCAAAAAAAAATCTGTTTGGGTTGACCTTTAAACTCTTAAATTGTGGTATACATGATCAATCATACATAGATCTTCAGAGAGGTTCTTGTAAACTAATTTGCCTGAAATGTGCTCACTAAACAATTTAACAACATAGGTCATATATAGTCATCAAAGTTACCATCAACAGCATCATCGGAATTTTCAGATGTTTCATCTCGCTTTTGCTTTTTCGCAGGTCTGATACAGGAAGCTTAATAATCCCTTACTATTTTGGGGATGAAGAGTCATGTTACTGTCCTAATAAACCATTTTGAATGCTTCATAAAATGCAATTCCTTAATAAAGTAAATGAAATCTTAGGTTTGTACTCTATATGTATTTCCAGTTAATTCAAGTTAATCCTTAAACAATACTATCTTGCCCTATAGCAGCAAGTGGTGCACTAAGACGTGGCTGGCTGCATGAGTTCTGCCTCATTGATCGGGGTACTTGCTATCTCTTTAACCTAGGAAATATTTTTAATCAACAATAACTGGGCTATTTTCGACCTGAAGTTGCCAATATTATCACTTATTGGTCCTTTCTTGGAATAATAGGAAATTCTGATCCATATTCTTCATATTTACACGAGTGAGTTATCAATAGTTCTAAACCTGACCAATGTTGCACAGATAGGAGAGAGGACAGGAAACCTATCCTTAGCTCATGTGGTGACACATGTGTCCAGGGCTTTCATTTTGACGGAGCTGATTGTATTCATTAACCTTAAATCAGCCCTTACAGTGCTAGGTCTGCAACTCACCTGTCACCTCTTTGGGGGCAAGATATAGTATCTTCATAACAGGTCTCCATTCTGCTCCTTTAAATTTCGAAAAACCCATCAATGAAAACAGCCTGGTCATTTTAACACTTACAAGTGCTAAAGAACTGAGAACAGAAGTTCAGAGTGTAAGTGATCTGCCGCTACAGGCTGAATTTGTTTGTGTGATTTCATTGGCCAAAAGAATGACATGGAAGTTTGCAAGCTGACTGCTATTCATATCTGTCAAATTCACCATTGGGTTCTCCAAGCACATATGTTTCCGTATGCTACATAATGGTAAACGTTCAGTCAATGAAATCACGCAAACAAATTCAACTTGTTTCTAGTGAGTCACTTGCTCTCGACATTCATTCCCAGTCCTTTAACAAAAAACCTTAAAATGGGTGGGAGTTGAGCACTTTCGATTGATGAACTTATGCAATTGAAAGGAACAGAAAGAATAGTTACTGTTCCCAATAATAAATTGACGTTTGGAGAGCAGGTGGAGGTGAAATGAGTTGCTGTTTTGGTCGGAGGGTTTGGCGGCAAAACTGTGGACACGAGTGAGGATTCTTGTCTATTATAGAGTAGCAGATGGGTATATGAAATTGAATATTAATATCATAATTAATAACTGACCAATGACAAGCCCCTGTGAAATTTAACTATCTTTCACATTAGAGTTTAAACTTGAAGGCTTAGGCTACCTGTGTCTGTCAACAATACCTGTGAAGACCACACAATGTGTAGAGTTTTTAAACAAGCTGATGATCCTTTGAGCTTCAATCTTCACAGTTTCCAAAGAGTCGAAGAATTCAGCAGTTTTAGCCGCTTCCTTTATCAGAGACTTTTCTTGTCTTGTCATATCTGGCAGTGGTGACCTTCCGCGATTTCTTGAACGTGAAGCTTTCAAAACTTTATCCCAGCAAGACTTATGAAAACTTGCGTCTCCATTATTATCCCAGGCTATCTGTAGATTTTCGTGTCTCTTCGTCATGTTTTTGAAGCCACAACTTGGTGGGACAGTTTTCACGTCAACGTGTTCATCGACATTGCAGAATGTTTTCGACAATGTACAATTTCTGAGCGAACAGCGTTTTCCTCCGTCTTCAGACATTCTTGTCAAGTATATGAGTTTCTTGTGACTGAGTTATTTGGAAATGCAAGTGAAATTCGATGACTTTGCGATTTGAATGACGCGCAATCTGCGGACACTTCCGCGTGTCGGAAAGCAGATAGCACGACAATATATAAACAATCATTTTGCGACATACATAGTCAACTTGTGGCAACACGTGGAGCAGGCTGGACAGAAATGAAACAGTTGTCAGCAACACTCGTCAAAGATCGTCTAACTTCAATGCTTACCGTGTTTAGTGATAGAACACACACATATAATAATGAAAAATATTCCCAGTAGAACAAGAAAACATATGGAACTTAACTGAGGAGGGCTAAATAATGCCTCATGCAAGCAAAATATTTACGGGATTTCGTGCCCTGGGTTATGTCAGCAACCACGTGCCTTTAGTAGTAAGGCACCATCAGACCCACAAGGAGAATTATGTTGTCACTTGTGTTGGCAAAGCATTCCATACATATAACGTGAGTGAATCATGAGTCAATGACAAATGAACAGTTTTGGTCTTTTGATTTGTATTTGGTTGTGGAAAATCCTTGATCATTACATCAATTAGTTATAATGAACGCTGGCAGTTATTTAACTAGAGTTTCCTCCAGCCTTACTCCCAGACCTGACAACGTTTAATATCTGACAGATTGTCTGGGTTGCTCCATTGATTGACATTCTCTTGTGATAGGATTGCATATACGGTATCTCCTAGTGTCAGTAATGCCCTGTGATTGAATTGAGGTCAATAACCTGGTGCGCAGCTTTTGTCCACATGGCTCTTAGTCTATCAGAATTATCCGTTATGAGTGGATCGGACCCAGCACGCCACAGCTAAACATGAAGTTGTATGGTGTGCTCTTCTCAAATGGTTGAGCATCTAGCATAACTTTTCTTCAAAATACACAGAGTGCATTTTTCCATGTCTCTCGTGTACAAATACACAGGAGCATTAATGGGGATGGGGGGGGGGGGTGGTCATTAGGTGCGAACGACCCCCTCTTAGCACTGAAGCATATGTTATTTTCCTATGTTGGACAGCACAGTCCTGGGCTCTCTAATAAGAAAGCATACAAAACGCCCCCCCCCGCGTCAAGAAATCCTGGCAACGCCCATGATACTCAACTCCTGTGTCATTCAAAACCGATAATGATTGAGTGTGCAGGTTTTTTGTGTTCACTTTTTTTTGTGGCTCATTGCAGTCCGAGGTTGTTACACCAACAGTTTGCAAACTTTGTGAATTGGGAGAATGGCTGCTGACTGCTCAAGCTAACTATCACTACATGAAAGTCATAAATTTGTTGAAGTCATCTCGTCAAATTGAATGCGTAAATGGTGATACAGAGCTAAATATGAAATAAGTAAATTTTATACTTGCATATTCATCTTCTTTATCATCATCAAATTCCACTTTCTATGGTTGGTATGTTACAAGAAAGTTTTATTCTTCTTTTGCAGTGTTCAAGACTCGGGATTGTCAGTGTTAGTAAGTAATCAGTACATCTTATATCCAGCCCGCTGGTGCATCTGTGAAAGTTTGCCAGTTACTTGCTGATGGGCGGTGGTTCTCTCTGGGTACTCCGGCCTCCTCCGCCGTTCAAACTGACCGTCACAATATGAGTGAAATAACTTTGAGTGTGACATTAACTCAAATCCCCCCACCCTCCAGCCAAAGTACATTCTACGAAAGTGAAAGGTGTTTCATGCTCAAGTCATTAAACGAGCTTGAGTCACTCATTGCCCACTGACACAGACCAGCAGACTGGCTCAGCTTGGCCACGGACACTATAATTCAGTCTTATGAATGCTGTTTCACTACATAATACTACATATATTTATTTTCCAGGAAAAATGAAAGCTGTTTTATCATTCGGCGAGATGAAAGTCGCTGCATATGTATCCATGGCACGTCCAGCTTGATCGCCGAGTGCCTGGCACATGTAAAGTTCAGGAAAGTGCAGAATTCGGAATGTTGTCAAATTTGGGAACGATTTTCCAAATTCAGCAACATTTAATGTTCCTAAATTCCGAAACTCTTCCCAAATTCGGCAAAGTTCCCGAATTTGGCAACTCACTCATAACATGGAGAAGATAGGACTAAAGACACAATTTCTCACAACAAAAATCGATGGGACTAGAATATTGAAATCACAGCATGGAATTCAAGAGAACAAATGTTACCTATTGATAGAAAAATTATTGAACCTGTCCACTCTTTGAAAAGAAGTGGGAGTTTCGTTTTAAGTTGAAAAGTGACCCAGAGTTCCCGAATTCGTAACCAATTCCACCCCACTGTTCCCAAATTTGAAAAATATTTCTGAATTCTGCACTTTTCTGAGCTGAAGTGTGTTTGTAGTATTGATAGCAATCAAGTTCATCTCCTGAGTACTTCTATTTCTGTGTACAAAGGGTGTGAAGTCATAGCAGTCATAGACCATAGATTGACAAACAATATTCTAGGTACATGTATAAGCTTATATGAGGAGGATGACCGAGTTAGCTGGTCTATTGTTATTTGAACAGGTAACAGTCATCCAGATATCATTGACTGTATTGCTGTTGATGCCTACCTTGTGTTTACCGGGTGTAAAAATGTGGTCCGAGCTTTCGAGAGAGGCAAACAGGTCAGTACATGGTCTACACATTTGCCTGTGGTCACATGAGTGGGAGAGAAGTATGGCATGTACAGAAATGCTGTTCGTCTGTACATGCTGTATGGCCATCCATTTTATCATCCCAAATTGATGTTCTGAATTCAATATCTCATTCACAAAGATAGCTAGAGACTTGATATTTGATATATTGCTTGCTTATAAGGAGGCTTTTAGCTTGAATTTCAAAACAGAATCTAATTTCCATTCCATTTTTCAGGGTTTTGCTGAAAACAGGGAGATCCACTTGTATCTCCATCATGTTAAATTTTCGGAATTTAGGGAGTTTCATTTTGAAATAGCCTGCTCATGAGGCCTCCAGGTCAACTCACTCCTGACTGACCTTGACCTGTTTCAAAGGTCATGGAGGTCCGAATATGAATACCAGTCTTGTTTGTTTGTGAATGCAATATTCTTTTATAATAATAATAACAAAGAGAGCTCGAGATTTGATATTTGACACAATGCTTCCTTATGACAGAGCATCATGACCCATGAGCTCAGTTACAAACTTCAGTCTTCAGTTTGATTGGGGGGGGGGGTGGCAGAGGAAAGTTGGAAGGGAGGTGAAGATGAGCCAGATAGTAAATTGGGATTGAAGAAATATTTAAATAGGGCTATTAAATACAGTCATGACAGTGACGCCTGGATTACAGAGCATGGGACTGGACAGTCTGACAAAATCAAACCTTTATTCCTCGATTTTCACTCTGTCATGATGGTCTGAGATAATCCACCGAAATCACAGGATACACGCATTACACATGCACCCGAGTTTATCAACGGATGTTGACCATATGCTAGTTTGGAACAAGATTTTGTTGTGCACTTCATGACTGCGTCTATGTCAAGAAGATAATTTTCATTGGATGTGATGTGATATGCCTCACTGCTGGCAAGTGACACCTGGGTTGACCTACATTGTGTCAGATGGATGTACGTTTGTATATTATGGTCAATTATTCCAGACTCTCCTTAATAAACAGAGAAGGATGGGAAAGGTTCCCAGTCAAGGGACTGGACAATTGAGCCCACCAATCATGGTGGACATCACTAACAGTATCTCAGATCACTGAGATATTTATGTACAGATGTATCAGTGATAAACCCTGAACTTCAAGAAGCTAATATATCTGAGAGCTATAACCGACAGAGCCCAAATAAACTCTATTCAGTGTCCTAACATTTGATAACAATCTATCATGTCTCATGAATCCCTAGTCAAGCTAGACCCAAGCCTAAATTGACTGAATTCTCTACTTGCCAGATTATCCACACTTATGAGGGTCACAAGAAAGATGTCCACCTCCTCCTACCATTTGGGAAACACCTGATCTCTGTGGACACTGAAAGCTGTCTGAAAATATGGGATATCCACTCAGAAGGTATAGTCTCATGATCAACTGATCTGGTCCACTTCAGGTTCTAGATTATCTCCCCTCTTACAGAGTTCACTTAGTGTACCTTGGTTTCATTGATAAGGTCGTGTATAATTTATCTATTTATCATCACGAATTTCCCAATTGATTATAGGGACAATTGATGATTGTGTAATTGAAATACATGTACCTTTATGTTCTTTTAGCTAAATTTAAGATTTGGTGAACTGAAGATCCAAATAATAACATATCTTTTCCACATTCTATAAAATTTAGGATTCTGAAGTGTTGCATTTTATTTTGAATGTGGTTTTTGAGACAGTTCCGATCATTTCTCAAAATATGGTTTCATAGCAACAGGTTACTGGGAGCTTTCTTTTGAAATCATGCAAGATATGAAAGTTTAATTACTGAATACACATGGAATAAGCAATAACAACCATCTACACTATTCATATTCAATGAATAAATCCTCTAATTATTCATGTTTCTGAAATGAAACGCTTGGTTACTGGTTGTTATTTGGAACCATGTTTCTGAAATGAAACGCTTGGTTACTGGTTGTTATTTGGAACCATGTTTCTGAAATGAAATGCTTGGTTACTGGTTAAGACTGCCGCGAAGCGTCGCAGTCTTATTGAATCAGCTTGGTCTCATGGGAGCCAAAATCGCTTTGTCCGCAAGATTGCGAAAAAACAAAGCAGAGTTGAGACTTATCATCACACTGGCAAATGTGGAGAAGATATTGAACTAGAAATTCGTACCAATTTGGGCTGTCTCAGATAAATGGAAGTCTGTTTTTCAAGCCCAAATTGTTTGTGTAACATTCTAAACCGGAAGCTGAAAATGCAATATCCCCCCGAAAAAACTGCGCGGAAATCTCTTTGCGCATACTGTCAAATGGGCTCTCGCGAGACTTTTACGACAGCTTCTTGAAAGTGATCTCCCTTTATGTAATTAATCTGCTCGTTGAGGGCGCTGTGGTTAGCGAAGCTTGAAAGGCAAAACTAATGGATAAATAAAAAGAACTGCACTAGATTGATGGCACGATCTGGCCTGTATTTCTATCAAGTGTTCATGCCTGGCAAGAGCAATTCGATAACCAGAACGAGCGGATTGATCGTTTTATGGCGGAGAATAAAAGCCGAATTAAACTTTGTCACTGAGTATTAAAATCGGAACAAAATCGTGCTTGCCAACACGGGCAGCTAACACATGAACATGAACGTTGCGTTGCCCATGTCGATTTTGACTTGCTCCAGACACGCTAAACGTAGCACTCGCGAGTTGATCTAGTGAAGGAACAACAACAACAACAACAATTATTTTGCTTGATTATTTGTCACGACATTTTCATTTGGGAACTCGACTTATCTCTTGAAGAATTCAATATTTATCCACTATAACACTCTTTTTTTTGTGCGTGTTTCCCCATCGATAAAAAACAATTGTTTGGGGCAAAACTCAATTTCAAAATTTCTCAAAAATTCTATTTTTCAAATTCAAGTTTTTATTCTGGGTTTAATACTAACATAGATGAAAAAGTGGCTACCCCCCCCCAACCTGCTGTTATGATATTTAAGAAAATATCGTTCCAACAAATTTAATCTCATAATTGAATCTTTTGTTGACATGTTTCACTGAACTCCCTAATGGTGAGAGAAATGAGCCCACCGAGTCAACATCCATCTTAGCATGCTGAGGGGATTTCATGTTTCGCTTAAGACTGTCCTTAGCTCAATGCTATGATTCGGCATGTATTCCACATGATGCCACCTCTCGGTTGCAAAGGATATATTTCTGGAGGGACATAATCCTGTTCGAAAGTTGTTCCTGAAGCATCAAGTCACATGCCCGCCGCATTTAAACGAGCCAATGAAATTATCTGTATTTAAATATTTTGACCTGGGCATTTCAGACATGTCAGTCTCACTTGAGTGCAGAGGCGCAAGACTAGGGGATTCTATGCGAGACAAAAACGAAGTTGTGCGAATCAGCTACTTTAGTTCTCACTCTAATGGAGCATGCTTATTTGTTTTTCTTAAGAAAAATCATATTACAAACGACCTTACCTATTTCAAAAAAATAAAATCGGCGACAGTTCACAGGAAAATGATATGCTTTTTATTTTGTGATAGGGGCATTTCGAGGCCCACCAAGAGATCATTTCAGTGGATGGCTTTCTGGAGGTGTGTCTTCGTTTTATGAATGTGATTGCGCCGTTGTCGGATCTCACGGGACCAATCGGATGTGACCAATTGGGAAATGCCCTAATATACTCAGATATCACCCATTACTGCATGGCTATGAGCAGAAGTTTCTACGTATGATCGTGCCATGCGTTAGGATGATGATCAAGATCATGAAGTGAGGACATTGATCTTGGCAATGCAGAGCTAGAGGAAGGAGATAAATCTGTCCGTGTCGTCAACGTCTCCCAATCGAGGGAAGAAAAACGTGTGTTCAAATTCTACAATGCATGAAAAAAATGGAGAAACTAGTTGGAATACATGACAGTATGGTGATAAAAAAAAATTCAGAAGGGGTGACAAGCTGAAGTACCAGGAAGACAAGTAAAAAAATAGTTACTTCTGGCATGTCTGGACGGTAACTTTCAAAAACCTGAACGCAGATTTGGTATGTGGATAACGAGGATATCACTCGAGATTGCTTTCCATGCTGGGTACTGAGGCTCCAAGCCAAATCAGTAGTTTCAATGTCGGTGGACTTCAGATGCTCTGATTTTCATTAAAATTTACCGTCTCTGAAGCATCAAATTAATTAATGGGATAAATTATAAAATTATTGTGCTTCGTACCTTTCATCCTGTTATGACTGTCAAAGGTAACTAGAGCATTACACATAACACAACCTATACACATGATCAAATTTTGGGAAATAGGAAAAACTATGTATTTCTAAAGATAACAGTCAAACATCAAAACCATAAAATCACACAGATAACGGCAGTCTTTCGAAGTCCACGAGTTCTAGTTGTTATTTGGAACCATGTTTCTGAAATGAAACGCTTGGTTACTGGTTGTTATTTGGAACCATGTTTCTGAAATGAAACGCTTGGTTACTGGTTGTTATTTGGAACCATGTTTCTGAAATGAAACGCTTGGTTACTGGTTGTTATTTGGAACCATGTTTCTGAAATGAAACGCTTGGTTACTGGTTGTTATTTGGAACCATGTTTCTGAAACTATCAGAACCATGCCTCCAAAAACACATTCAATTTGCAGTAATCTTGATGTTATTAGAATGCAACAATTCAGAATCCGAGGTATCATTGAAAAGAATTTGAATGAAACCTCTGAATACTGACACCTGGGTAAACTGACCAACCTCTAAATACCAACATTATCCAGGGTCTGGAAATTGTCTCCCTTGAGGCAGAGACAGTATGAATGCTTTTTCCTTTCATTTCTAGATCTCTACCTGGAGATTGATTTTGACAACCAAAGTTTCCAGATCACAGCAATCATGCATCCGAACACCTACCTCAACAAAGTACTCTTGGGGAGTAAGCAGGGTGCCATGCAGCTATGGAATGTGAAAACCATGAAGTTACTGTACACCTTCACTGGATGGAATGATCTAATAACAGTGCTGGAACAGGTAATGTCAGTCTCGCGTGTTTCTTGGATCTTCTGGATTTTGGTTTGCGTGAGTGACGAGAGTGATCACTTTCTCCAACATCACTTAATATTACATTGGCAGTTTCGAGTAGAGTGATCAAAAGCTCTCATGAAGGAAAAATATGGAGAGTGATCACTCTCCTTAAAACAGAGAGACTGAATGTAGTAGAGTCACATCTGTCAACAGTCTAAATTTGCTCTAACGACTACCTGTATTTAGTGAACATATGTCACAGTATATATAAAACCCCAACAGTAAATATTCCATGTTAAATGGGAGACCACCTGCTTACATGGCATTGTGACTAACGTCACAGGTCCTACAAAGTAGGGAAGGCATTAGAACTCCGACACGCACTGAACTATTGGAAATCCCCCCACCCCAAGTTGAAATTCTGCCTATATTAAGATGGGCATGGCTCAAGTCAGAATCACCAGTGATTTTTATCAAAAATCACCAGAAATTTTCATCAAAAGTAGGCCAGCTCATAACTTGCTGGTAACAGTCCCCTAATGCACCTTCATGCAAAAAATTCTAGGTTCTAATGTCAACGGTTCTCCGTATTTTGCCGACGAAAGGATTCGGATGGACTCACTCACTCACTCACTGACTGACTACCGGACAATTTGCAGATGGTAGGCTACTTCGTAGGAAAAGAGACCACAGTTTGTTTCACTATGGTGGTGGTCTCTTAAGGCAGGTTTGACTGTATACATTATTTTGTGCTTTTGAAGAATCCTTCATTTGAAGATAATGGTTGAGTAAGACACTGTTAGCTACATTCAGTCCTGCATGTTCGTAAATCCGGCAAGAGCTGTCAATCACTCTCCTAGATTTTGCTTTGTGCGATTAATGTGAGAGTGATCAGTCTCTCCAATATCACTCTCCATTACATTTCCAGTTTCTAGGAGAGTGATCCAAAGCTCTCCTGGACAAAAAGTCGGGTGAGCGATGAAGAGCCAGAGTGACTACTCTCTTTAAAACCGAGGGACTATATGTTATTTAATCTTCACAGAAATTTGTCTAAAAAAAAATATTTTACTCCAATAAGATGAATACTATTAATTTTGCTTGGATGGATACAATTGCCATAAATTATTAATTTCCAATTTTTATTGGAATGATGATCTGTCTCTTGCATTATATTAACCATATTGACTGTAGTGACATCATGTTCCCGTGGCAACTGTTCCATGTGTATGTTAACTCTCCTTGTCTATTCAGGCCCCCGCTATAGATGTGGCTGCCATTGGTCTGTCTAATGGACAAATAATCCTACACAACATTAAATACGATGAGACATTGATGAAATTCACACAGGACTGGGGACCGGTTACTTCCATATCATTTAGAACTGGTAATTACATGTACTTGACTCAATAAATAAGGCTTGATGTATCAGGCCCTTTGAATATGGAACGATCAGATTACCAGCTTTATGCAGTCTGCTTTCCAAATATTCTATCTCTTGGCCTAATGAACCTGAGTGGCATGTATTGTATCTACGGTAGTCCCTCTAGTAATTCAATCTTGAAATTTCCCACCTCAATATATCAGGTGATCAAATTTATCTGAATAGAAAGTTGAATAATGGTTCAAAAATATGCATATAATCCATTATTTATCTGTATTTTCATTGAATTTAGAGGGTGATCAAATTTATTAGAACCACTGATTGAGTTTGTCCCCAAAATTGAGGGTGATTAAATATTGATAGGGGAATTGATTTACAAGAGTGATAAGCATATATATGAGTATTTGTGACTGTTAATAAGAAATTAATTATGGATGTTATAACTTGATTAAAACGTTGAACGTTCAAACTATCAATTTCCATGTATATATGTGAATACATTTTGTTTCCCTCTACTGTCTTGGTAGACGGGCATCCAATAATGACTACAGGAAGTGCTGCCGGTCACATTGCATTGTGGGACTTGGAGGAACGACGTCTCAAGAGTCAAATCAGAGAGGCTCACAACAGCGCAGTATCTGGCATGAAATGTTTGCCGTCCGAGCCGCTGATGGTGACTTCATCAGCAGACAACTCATTAAAAGTAAGTGAAAGAGTTAATTGAAAGCAGTTCTGTCACAGACGGTAATCTGTTTAATAATTCAATCACCCTATGAAAATTCAATCATCTCTTAATTTGTGAAAAACAATTAATTGGAGGTTGTAATAAATTTGATCAACCTGTAAATCATTGAAATAATGAACAAATAATGGATTACATGCATCATTTTGAACCAATTTGAACCAGCTTATGAGTTTAATGTACTGCTGATATCTTAGCTGAATGAAGATCTGACTTGGAATAAACCACAAAATAATTCACCATTCTTATATATTGGTCCTTTGCGCAAAGCAGCTTTGACCTCGTTTTGAGAACAATTGCGACGTCACAGTGTCACAGAGAACCCTCACGTTGCAGAGTTCCTCATAATGCCCATGAATTACATCAACTATATGAACTTCCACATATGTCATGGTGATGCAGCAGTGACCTTGTTCTGAAAACGGATGTGCACAGAAATGCATCCAAACGTTCTGTCTAGGAATGGTGAATATCTTGCTCTGGGTACGGTAATATACAGATATATCATGCTTCAAGGATGAACATGTATTTGGATTTGTGGCAAATTTCCTGAGTGTGAGGGAGGGAAATTGCCATGATCAAGAAGAGATTTATCGCATACATCCGTGCATATTAGTATATTTGTATAATTACACTGCATATTCCTGATAGTTATTGAAAACCATTCTAGAGTGGGAAACAGGAGTTCACAAATCTTTCACTTGAACCTACAACATCATTGGTTACAAACATATGAAAGTGGCACTGCAATATTTTGACCAGTACATTACAGTTTCACTAGGAACGGGAATTCCCTTCTGCCCCTGACAGGTACGTGACCTTGCTCTGATTTATGGAGAAATTTGCATTAAATGCACTGGCAACAAACCAATTAAAACTTGATCAATTGAAACTCATATACATGTAGACTGAGAGAGACGACGTTAAAATATGTTACATGTATGTCAAAATCTTGAGATCATGTCAGCATCATTCATCCCAGATGATATATCAGAAAAAAAAGGATATTGACATTGCTATGGGCACATGTATGATTATTTGATCTGCTGATGGACCTACATCCCTTAGGCTTCTTGTTTCCCAGCTGAATCAGGATGACATTTTTGTACCGCATGTGCCTTATCTGTGTTGTCCAATCATTGTGCCCTAATCCTTCAACTGACCCATTTGCTGAAGAATATCCTGCCCCCTCAAGGCACATTTGATACATCAACAATGAGAGTTTAATTACAGGACAAATTTGCTAGAAAATTGAGAATTGACACCTGAAATAACAGCATTGTTCTTGCAGCAACATTGATTGCTATTCCTTTCATTTTGCTTGCTGAGGTAAGCAATATCCAAAAGACCATTCATAAAATCAGTTACCAGTAATGGGTCCTCAGTAATTGGATAATTCAATTCATGCCTAGCGATCAAGAGATGTGAAAGTAACATTGTGAATCAGTGGGAAAACAAGGAGAGTAAGGACTAAGGGACACATGACCATCCACGGATTAAATGAGAGTAGGACAAACATGGATCGATGCTCAAAACATACTTTGCTTATCTTTCTGTAAATATGTGTTTGACCAGAAGCAAAGGAACTAGAAGTCTGTAACAGTAGATTAGACTAGCTAGATGGCACTGTCACTTTCATCTTACCGAGCAAAGGGAATTTTCCATTTCGTTACATAATTACCCTTAGCTCATTGACTTCATTCACCGTGTATTTCGCCTGATGTCGGGTTCCCCAAGCATCAAGTCACATGTCTGCTCCATTAAATGAGCCAATGAAATTATCCGTAATCAAATATTTTGACCTGGGAATCTCAGATATCAGACATGTCAATTTCACTTGAGTGCTCGAGGCGCAAGACTGGGGGATTCTACACGAGACCAAACCGAAGTTGTGTGAATTAGCAATTTTATTTCTCACTCTAATGGAGCATGCTTCTTTCTTTTTCTTAAGAAAAATCATATTACAACCGGCCTAACGTATTTGAAAGAAATAAATTTGGCAACAGTTCAGAGGAAAAAGTTTTGTTTTTTTTTTAAATTTTGTGATGGGGGCACTTCGAAACCCACAAAGTGATCGTTTCAATCCATCGCTTTCTGGAGGTGTGTGTTCGTTCTATGAATGTGATTGCGCTGATGTCAGATCTTAAGGGACCAATCGGATGTGACCACTTGGGAAATGCCCTAATATACTCAGATATTACCCGTTACTGCCTGGCTACATACCGAAGTGTCTATGTATGTTCGCGCCATGCATTCGGATGATGTGTCACATGTGGAGTCCGCATGTGTGGAATCTTTGGTGAAACTAATTATGTACATTTCATAGGCTGGGTATTTGAAATCCCCCTTGATGCATCACTCGATTTTTGTTTTGAATCTGCGCGAACATGAGACCATCAATTTTACTCCTCTTCTATGTCACATCATGTGGTATAAGCAGGGAGGCGGTGACTGATGCACTCTGGCTAATCTAGGGTCACGGACTTATAGCTCATTTGCTTCTGGTTTGACCTATGTACTCTCCAGCTTTATTTCATTGGTTTTGCAGTGCAACAGAATTGCATTTTAATAGTTTGAGTGTAATTTAATTCTTATTAAATTTATTTGCCCACAATTGTAGATCTGGATATTTGACCTGCCTGATGGAGGAGGTAGACTGTTACGTCATAGAGCGGGGCACAGCGCACCTCCTGATAAAGTATGCTACTATGGCAACAATGGACAAAACATTCTCAGTGCAGGTATTCTAAAATCTTCATGATTATAACTTGTAGAACTTTTTATAATGATCAGTCCAGTTTGATTCCAGGTAGGAAAAATGTGATGAACTTTTCGGCATTGTTTCTCATCAGTTCCCAATGGCTTTGCGGTATGGTCAGGGTATAAGCTAGCTCATATTTCACTGGCAGGAAATGCATTTTCCAAGAAATGAATCCAGGACTAAAGCCCCTGAGGACAAAAACCCCAAAGACAAAAGCCTTGGGGACAAAAGCCTCATGGACATATGGTAATTTCCCTAATAATTCAATCACAGGAAGTTCACTTTTCAACTCTGTTATTCAAACACATAGGAAATTTAACTTTCTCATTTTTCATTCAAATTGAAGAAAAGTCATAATGACAAAATGCGGCGCTTTGTAGCTGATGCCATGAAGAATATTGCCAGATTTTGGTCATTTTTTCTGCACTTCCGGTGATCGAATTACATGTATTAGAGAAATTACCGTAAGCCAGCGTGGACAAAACCCCAGCAGACAAAAAGCCTTGTTATTAATAGGCAACAGGAAATTAATTATATTGTATATTGAACATTGAACACAATATCTAAAAAAAATGTCAAATTGAAATAATGATTGAATTATTAGAGGATTTATGCTTTGTTACATGTATATTACAATACAATGTATGCACAACCCTTAATTGTAGCTCAAGACAGCACATTGAGGTCCTTCTCAACTGTTCATGAGAAACACAGTAAAAGTTTGGGGAGGGCTTCATACAACAAGACTGAATCAAAGAAATCTGGACTGAAGAAAGATCTACACAGAATGCCACCCATAGTGGATCTGGCAGCCGGTAAGATTTCTATATTAATATTTCTGTCAAATTGTCTGTACATTAGAACTCCGTATAAGGGTACACAACTCCGACTGACCACCATTATTCAGTGAGAGTGGTGTATTCAACATTGTATAAACTCAGAAGTCTATCAAACTAGAAGTATGACATCTGGCTATTGAGTCCCTCTCAGCACACTTTACCAACAGACAGTAGCCATGTGTGTCTCAAGATGCATCTGCATCTATGAAATAACACAGCTGTTACATATAGATTTAATATTTGACACGACTGGCTATATTGGCTTCAATTTCAAGTGAGCAACAGACAAGCTCCCAGCCATTGGTAAAGTGCCAGTTAGAAACCAGCTATTTTAGCACCAACTGAGAGAGTCAACTGTGCTATTTGTCACTGGTGTGATGAAACGGACAGAAGATGAGCATGTTGTCGTGGAATGAAGCTAATAGATAATGTCATACTCCTAGGTTGATAAGACGTCTGATTGAAAGAATTTTAATAAAAGAATTTTATTGCAGTATTTGTCCTCTTGAGTCGGATTAACATCATTTTCCTATTGCACCAGGTTTGATATCGTTTGAAAATGAAAATGGTTTGATCATTCTGAAAAATGTCTTCAGTGTTTAAGTAGCATATGAACAACCTTGGGGTTCTTTATTGATATTTATCCCCGACAGTAATTTCTAGACAATTTCTCCATTTCAGAGCCGTGTAGAGAGAGTGACTGGGATAATATAGTATGCGTACACAGAGGTCTGTCCTTGGTGACCACGTGGAGTTATCAGAGGTCATCCATGGGTCAGCACAAATTACAACAGGACAGATTTGTGAATGACCCCAGATACAGACATGCCACAGCAACGGTAATTCTTTCTATCTTTTTTTTTGTTTTTACGCGTTTAAAAGATATGTATTCAAGATCTTATGTTTCAGATTTTAAGTGAATACTGCACAAAATGGAGACTCAGTGCAATAGTTCTGTGAGAGGCATTGTAGGTGCATTTCTCTGGGGGAAATGAATGTGTGTGTTGTAAGCATATATAACATGTTACACTGCACTGTAAAATGCAGTAAATCAATTGTTGATAGAAGTAAAACAGAAAAAAGTGAAAATGTGTCCAAAGATTCTGAATAATTCAAAATCCTGAGCTGATAAGAAACTGTGGAATTTTATACATATATACACTGCTCCAAGGGATATGTTCCAGTTTTAAAACATTAGTTGGTTGGTCAATTCAAAATTTCAAAAAGCAATCTGGCATTTTTATCGGCTTATGGTGAAAATTGGAACAATCAAAGAGTTCCTGTAAATATTCATTATGATCCTGTAGCCATGGTAACCAGCACTTCCCTTGATAATTTCAGTGTGTGTGTATCAGCTCTTGTGGGAACTTCACTCTGATTGGCTACAGCTCTGGTCATGTGGACAAGTATAATCTCCAATCGGGGCTCTACAGGGGAGGATATGGTCAGCCTTATGGTATGTAAAGTTACAGAGCTTATTCAATGTGATTAATATATTTAAACTGGAAAATATTTTTTCATGAATTTTGGTTTTAGTCTTGCTTTGTGACTTTGAAACCTACATGTTGTATTATATCGTTGTTCATACTGATTTTTCACCATTCAAATTATAAATAGAAGATACGACTGCCTTGTGCCCACAATCATGACAATAGGAGTAAGAAGTGTTTTGTCGAATTTGGTTTTGCCGTTGAAGAATGGATATCTTGGAGTGAAATCCTTCAATAGTATAGAAAGAAGGTAGTTTCTGGTGACTGTTTTGCATTCAGGGCACTGCATTTTAAAATCTATTTTCATTATATTTTTTCTACAATATTTGGGGATATGAAATACTTCTATACAGGTTTGATGTATTTTGCAGCCCACAACTCTCCTGTCAGGGGTGTCACGACCGATGGGTTGAACCAACTGACAATCACTGCAGCAGCTGATGGAGGTTTAAAGTTCTGGAAATTCAAGGGAAAAGAACTCCTTGGTACCCTTAAGCTCAACAGACCTGTGTCCAAAATATTTCTTCACAGAGAAAGGTACTGAGAAGTGAAGAATTGTGTATTTTGCCAAATAGAGAGATTTCATAACTAACAAATTGTCAAGTTCGATAATGTTGAATGCATAGCTGGCTTAGTTTAAGAAGTTGCTAAAAGAATCGCAAAAGCTCGAAATATGTAAAATGATTTCAAATATAGTTACGCCTGATAATTCAATTTTAGGAAATGAATTTTCTCAAAGATATTAGGGTGATCAAATTTATCAAAAGTTGATGGAATTAAACAGGAACAAAACCTCATATATTTAGTTTGACGTCTATTTTAAAATTGAAGTCAAAATTTAGGGATGATCGAATGTTATGAGGGTGATTGAATGTTACGAGGGTGATTGATTGTTACAAGGGTGATTGAAGAATGTTACAAGAGAGATTGAAGAATGTTACAAGGGTGATTGAAGAATGTTACAAGGGTTATTAAAGAATGCCACAAGGAAGATCAAAGAATGTTACAAGGGTGATTGAATGTTACAAGGTTGTGTGAATGTTACAAGGTTTATTGAATGTTACAAGGATGATTGAGGAATGTTACAAGTGTGATTGATTGTTAAAAGGGTGAGTGAAAGATACAAGGGTGATTGAAGAATGTCACAAGGGTGTTTGAAGAATGTCACAAGGGTGTTTGAAGAATGTCACAAGGGTGTTTGAAGAATGTTAAATTGGTGTTTGAAGAACGGCATTTGAAGACTGTTACAGGGATGATTGAAGAATGTTATAAAGGTGATTCAATGTCACAAGGGTGATTGAAGAATGTCACAAGGGTGTTTGAAGAATGTCACAAGGGTGTTTGAAGAATGTTAAATTGGTGTTTGAAGAACGGCGTTTGAAGACTGTTACAGGGATGATTGAAGAATGTTATAAAGGTGATTCAATGTCACAAGGGTGATTGAAGAATGTCACAAGGGTGTTTGAAGAATGTCACAAGGGTGTTTGAAGAATGTTAAATTGGTGTTTGAAGAACGGTGTTTGAAGACTGTTACAGGGATGATTGAAGAATGTTATAAAGGTGATTCAATGTCACAAGGGTGATTGAAGAATGTCACAAGGGTGTTTGAAGAATGTCACAAGGGTGTTTGAAGAATGTTAAATTGGTGTTTGAAGAACGGCGTTTGAAGACTGTTACAGGGATGATTGAAGAATGTTATAAAGGTGATTCAATGTCACAAGGGTGATTGAAGAATGTCACAAGGGTTCCATAGCATGATTTACTTGAAATTTCAATTGTACGCCATACTTATTATTCTGTTGTCATGATTTCCCTTTATTATATATCTGAAACGTTCGTTTTACAGTTCAATGTTAGCCATAGCTACAGATGACTTTACTGTTGAGATAGTGGACATTGATACCAGACATGTCGTCAGGTCATTTATGGGACATAACAACAAAATAACTGACATGGTAAGTTGCGAAGGATATATTGTATACCAGAGCCAACCAGGCTAATCAAAGAAAGGATCTGGCACAGTTTACTGAGTATCCAGACCCCAAGGAGTCCTGCGTTGTGAGCCAAAATTAAATATCGCATATGGAAGAAGTTTTGTATTTATCCTGAAGTATATTATCTTGTGCTCTGAGTAATTCCCAGGCAGTGGGTCTTTGAATAACAATGCCTAGAAGTAGCGGATTTGTACTAAATCATGTATTTTCGTTTAAAACAGCACCCTTTGTGAAAATATCAAGCCTGTCAAGAGTCAAAATCATTTTCAGTGACAAGAAGTAGCTTTTGGTTCTGGATTGGCTTCATATGTTTGCAGAGAGAACAATTTTTGGTTTTCACCTTGAGATAGGTGATTTTGCACAAATATACTACTTCAAGATGCTGTTATTGTGTGTAGTGTAGGCTCTCCCAACCAAACATAACTGTGAGGGTTTGGGGGGGGGGGAGGGGCGGTATTGATGGGATCATGTACACACCTCTAGAGTTACTTCCCCTAGACTACTGGTTGAAATAGGGTTAGGTACAAACACTGACTCAAGGCAGTCAAATGGGACTAGAGTGGGTGATTCAAACAGTCTTTCATTTGTGGAATTACAGTGAAACCTGTTAAAGTTTAACTGTGGTACTTTTGTGAGTTTAGGTCATATCCAAGATAATTGTCCAGATTATAGAATTTATAACCTGTTTTCTGTTTTACAACTTCAATTTTAACAATTTCAGTGTTATTGTAGTGCAGAGATCCACAAGCATGTCAGAACATATATGACGTGATTACGGAACGATAAACCACGTAACAACTCAACTGGTTACAAAAATGTTCCATTCTCTGCATTGCCGTGACGTCCTGCAGATGGTGCAGGACACTCGGAGTATCACATCGTCAATGTCATCTCGGACGTCAAAAGGGGCAGTGTAGATTTCTCTCCCACTATAGAAAGCTGCCTTTGAATCCTCTGAGACAGAATAAGAGTGAAATGCTGGGGGAAAACTTTGCTATGTTTTCTTATTCACATTGTTATCTTGAATATGACATACAATAGACAAGTGCCACAGTTACACTTTAATAATGACACCTGGGTTAACTGACCAACCTCTAAATACTAACATTATCTTGGGTCCCAATACTTAAATTTAAGGTATTTTGAACCTTGATAAAGCTGGTCCAAAGCATGATCAGTATACACAGATTTCACCAGTTGTAGCATCTATGTTTATTTCTCTCCTCTAGATCAAACAGTTTAGAGACAGATTTCTCTGCCATGCTCTGGTGCCTGTTGTTATATTTGAGAAATTTGTCGGTTTCCTGTCAGTAATAGTTACCACCCTCGACCTCGGGATTCAAGCTGTATGAACACTCGCGTCCGTGCAATTGCACACCGAGGTGCGCAATTGCACGGACGCGAGTGTTTATACAGCTTGAATCCCGAGGTCGAGGGTGGTAACTGACTTACACAATGACTGTATTATTCAACACGAGGGATTCATTTTTCTACAATCACCCGATTGACAATGGACTTTGCATGTGTGAAGGTGTTCCAAATTGAAGAGCACGGCTGTGAAGATAACCAGAATAAATGTTGACGATATCATTTTGAACAAAATATTGGAAAGAAGAGACAGTTTTGTTATGATTATACTATTATCATAAGTTTACGATAAATCAATACTGTTGACATAGATGTATAAATAGCTCTTTTTTGCATTTATCATTTAATGTTTGCAGTAAATGGTATTTCCTGTTAAATTTCGTAGCCAGAAGGGTATGATAAATTGAGGCAGTTTTAATCTTAGTGTTGTTGGGCTGTATTGTGGGCTTCGCGACCTCTGTGTACAATGCACTGCCGCAAGTGTTTTACAGGCAAGGCTTTGGTGTAAGACCTCCCATTGAAAAGGTAATATCCTGGACAAAAGACTGACAATACAACTTGCAGCAGATCCTTTGTCAATTATATTTCGTGAGTCTCACACCAAATCGTTTTAGTTTTAGCTAAAAACCCAGGTCAAGGTTAGTAACTATCTTCTTCAGATGTGACGGTGTAAACTTCGGTTTTCGTATTACATGAAGGACGACCTGGTGACGAAAACTTCCACAACCCGTTTGACTGATCCGTAACTCTCACGTTATCGTTACAAAGATTTGTAACATGACATGAAAATTACATATCCCTATGTCCATACGCATGATCTCATACCAGACCCATAATTAACGTAATGTCTGACAGAAATTCACGTTTACCGGTATACATTTCACTTGCATCGACACATATATGTAAGGCAGTAAATTAATGCATTGCCATATACAGACGCGTCACATTTTGACTGCTTAGGCTGCAATCAACGCTCAGCAGGCGACAACCAAAGAATAGCCCTACATTCACGGCAGTTCCTGTTATAATGTATATATAGAAGAATATGCCACAGGGCTGGAGTGATTTATTGAACAATGAAGTAGATATTATTTATGGACGTACGACAAAATATTGCTACTTCGATTGCTGTGTACTTTTATTGTATACACTTCTTGACTGGTTCGGATTGGTTGAAAAAAATGGATCTACAGCCGAGAAATGTTCACTTTCAACACAGGAGCCGCCGTCCTGTTGAACTCGAGAAGCATGGGCGACAACTCTCGTTCTTCCATCTTCGCACAGTCGTCCTTTGAAACTATCCGTAGAGGCCGGGGAATGTCCGAGTAACTCTCCATTCATTAAAAATAATGGAGCCGAGGCCCCGACCCACCCACTCACAAAGGCCATGGTTTTAACGCCGATACTAGTTTAACTGTCAAAGCAGTACATGTTGTCGTGACGATGATGTCACGATAATGTGTCATTTAAGAAGACATGAAGTTAACATTGTAAATGATGAACTCTGAATTACGCTCGCTGATTCTGCCTGGTGCGCTTGGTCTTACATGCAGGACATTGTGCATATGACAGTAACTCGAACTGTTTATGGTTGAAGATCGACAGATTAGTCGTTTCCGACCTGGTGTGATTCCACCTCGATCATTCATGCCTATGGGATGGGAGACAACCCCGTTCGAACTCTCAACTCGTAATATGCAAATCACGCATCCCATCACTAAAGTGATGTGTTTATCGGCCATGTATATAAACGTTTCACAAGCATACTATCATAGAGGAACACGAGTCCTTCATAGCTTAGTATGTTTCTCTTGAAGCTGGTACAGGCTCTAGCTACCTTAACTCTCCATTCCATAGAAAGCCAAGTTCGAGCAACTCTCCATTCCTTAAAAATAATGGAGCTTTGGGACAATAGAGTGACGTGACAAGTGTGCTTTAAAGGGATGTATTGATTACAATTATGTAGGACGAGTGCGAGGTGGGGTGCTCTTGTAAAGTATCAACCCGGTCTATCTGCCATCGGGTGAAAGAACACTGGAGCACATGCAAAGTCCATTGTCAACCGGGTGATTCCAGAAAAAAGAACCCCTCGTGTTGCACAATAGAGCCAGTGTGTAAACATAGATAACCATATTGGTTTATTGGACACTGTTCCTTTACCTGTTTAGCATGTTTATCTAGTGTCTTCTAGTGTACTCTGCTGTACCTAGCTCTGCATTATTGACCCACAAAGTTCTGAGGTATGATGTTGAGAAGTGGTGGGGATTGACAACTTAGGGTTGTCAGTTAAACATGAAAGATTAAAAAGTTTTGTAAATGAAAGAATACCTGAAGATGTCAAATTTACCATTCACTCAATAAGCATAGCAACTGTATATAATTATCTGACAAACCTCAACACAAGTAAAAGCACTGGTCCTGATCTCAAAGGACCAAAATTTCTTAAGATGTCAGCAGCCATAATAACCGAATCCCTAACCGATATAATTAACTTCAGTATTCAGAAAGGAGAATTTCCAGAAAAATGGACAAAAGTTATCCCTATCTTCAAATCTGGGGACCCTGAGCTTTCCGAAATCTCAGAAATAATAGAGAGACATGTACATGACCACCTCTACAACTACCTGTCTACCTATAAACTGTTATGTGATAGTCAATCAGGTTTCCGTGCCAAACATTCATGTCAAAGTGCACTGACTAAAATGATTGAATCTTGGTTATCCTCTATTGATGATGGCAATCTTGTAGGGTGTGTCAAACTGGATTTCAAAAAGGCATTTGACACTGTAAACCATGACATTGTTATGGACAAAATGAAAATATACCAAATTGATGATAAATCACTCAGCTGGATGAAGTCTTACTTATACAAAAGAACACAATTGGTAGCATAGAGAACCACAGGTCAGATCCTCTCCCAATCCAGGCTCAGGGATCCATACTTGGGCCCCTGATATTTATTATATATGTGAATGACTTATTGCTTTGTGATATTTCGAGTACAATAGACCTGTATGCTGATGATAGTACTATTTATACATATGGTTCTGGTGTAACTGAACTTGAAAGAATCATGGGTCCGGATTTGGAGGTCATTGAGGAATGGTGTTTTCTAAACAAAATGTATATTCACCCAACAAAGTCCACAATTATGCTCATTGGTACGAGACCTAAGCTTCAAAAGATTGACAAGGATTATCGATATCCAATTAACAGTTCTGAACTGCAAAATGTGCAGTCCGATAAGATCCTAGGACTAGTTAATTGACCCAAACACTAAGTTGGCAGGACCATGTTGATATGGTCTGTGACAAGATATCCACCAAACTTGGTATCCTCTACAGATACCGACATCTTCTGAGAAGAGAAGCCAAAATTATATATTATAATGCATATATTCTCCCACACATGGATTATTGTATGACAATCTGGGGAAATGCAACTGCGTCCCAGATAAACAGAGTGTACTACAGAAACATGCTGCCAGAATCATTCTGAACTCCCACTATTTAACTCCCACAAGAACTCTTCTGCGAGAGCTTCAATGGATCAGTATACCAGAGACAGAATTGTATCTCAAAAAGTAACCTTCATGTACAAAATCATCAACCAGCAATGTCCCTCATACCTTAATGATCTATTTAAATATGTAAATGAAGTTACAACAAGAAACCTCAGGTCAACTGCGAACAACAAACTGTACCTTCCTCGACCCAAAACATGCTATATGATGCAAAGCTTGAGCTATACAGGAGCAAAGTTGTGGAATTCCCTAGACAAAAATATTACATCTCCCTCCCTTGGGATATTCAAGTCCAGAATGATGAAGTCTTTAATCAACATGCAGTAACACTGAGTAACATTTGTATATATATCCTTAGTTTCCTTATTGTCCGCCGCTACTTAGTAGGGGGGGGGACTTAGAAACACCGGTGTCCGTAATTCCGTAAGATTTTGTTGTCCGGACAATAACTCATGAACGATTTAACCGATCAACTTCAAACTTGGGGTGTGACTTGACATTGGTGAGAGGACGGTTGGGATTGTTTTTCAGCAATGTGTGTAATCTAATATGGCCGCCGTCAGCCATATTGGATTATAAGCAGTTGGATCTTAGATTTTCTTGTCCGGACAATAACTCGTGAACGATTTAACCGATCAACTTCAAACTTGGGGTGTGCCTTGACATTGGCGAGAGGACAGTTGGGATTGTTTTTCAGCAATGTGTGTAATCCAATATGGCCGCCATCAGCCATTTTGGATTATAAGCAGTTGGATCTTAGATTTTCTTGTCCAGACAATAACTCGTGAATGATTTAACCGATCAACTTGAAACTTGGGGTGTGCCTCGACATTGGTGAGAGGACGGTTGGGATTGTTTTTCTGCAATGTGCGTAATCTAATATGGCCGCTGTCAGCCATATTGGATTATAAGCAGTTGGATCTTAGATTTTCTTGTCCGGACAATAACTCGTGAACGATTTAACCGATCAACTTCAAACTTTGGGTGTGCCTTGACATTGGTGAGAGGACGGTTGGGATTGTTTTTCAGCAATGTGCGTAATCTAATATGGCCGCCGTCAGCCATATTGGATTATAAGCAGTAGGATCTTGTCCGGACGATAACTCAAGAACGATTCAACCGATCTACTTCATACCTGGGGAGTGCCTTGACATTGTTGAGAGGAGGATTAGGATTGTTTTTCAAGGACGTGCTCAATCCAATATGGCCACCATCAGCCATACTGGATTTCATTGGATTTTAAGCAGTTTGATATTGTCCGAACAACAGCTGGAGTACGATTCAACTGATCTACTTCAAACTTGGGGAGTCCCTTGACCTTGGTGAGATCCCGCGGTTAGGATTGTGTTTCATGAATGAGCATAATCCAATTTGGCTGCCATCTTCAGCATTTAGATCTTGTCTGGACAATAACTCTAGAACGATTCAACCAATCCACTTCAAACTTGGGGAGTGCATGGACATTGGTGAGAGGACAGTTGGTATTATGTTTTATGGATGTGCATAATCCAATATGGGTGCCATCCGCTGTATTAGATTATGTTAAGCTCATCAGCGATATCTCCATTTTCAAATCATACTCTTCATCAATGATATGAGATATCATCGACCAAAAAAAAATCGACCATAGAGGTCCATGGCCCCCGCAGCAGCGGCGCCAGTTATGGTGGATGTAATCCACCATAACTGGTGCTGCTAGCGGGGGACATGGACCTCTATGGTCGATTTTTTTCCTTGTTAAGATTTGTCTTATATGTGTGTAATCATGATAGCTTATTTCTTTGCAATTGTCTTGTTGTTAGAGTGCCTCAGGGAAGAACAGTTTTTCAAACTGATTCTTGTAAACCCTCAGAAAATAAAGTTATATATATATATATATATTGAAAACTGACCTCAAAGTCTTCAAAATGCTATTAGTCAGAGTCGCATGCCTTCAATTTCAGATAGTGAAACCTGTGTAAAACCGACCATACTTGGGACCCGATCATAGTGTTGATTTTGACATGGTTTATCAAGTTTCAAAATGTGTTGGTTTATCAAGGTTCAAAATCCTTTAATTTTAGGGGAGAGGGAGAGAGAATTAAGGTTTAATGTCGCGTTCAGCAATGTCTCAGCTATATAGCGACAACTTTTAGTATTGAGGCCATGGGTAATGCTGGTATTTAAAGGTTGGTCAGTTTTCCAGGTGTTGGTATTCACAGGTTCCACTGTAATTACCTTGTAGCATGCCCAATCAGACATTATGGGATCATTAGTTCCTGAAATGTAACTGGACTATCTTCTGAACGCACTCTTATACAACCACCACAGTGACGGTGACTTTGATTAACTAAATATCTTGTCATTCTTCTGATCTGGCAGTGATATGTCACAATGTTGTTTGAGGCTAATAATGCAGAGCGAGATCATAGTATATCCTAGATATGTATAGGGAGAATACATTAATCCCTCTAATAATTCAATCACAGGAAGTGAAATTTGTCAACTTAAAATTTGGTGGTGATCAAAAGGACAAGGACAAAATGGTCCAGAATCATGCAGATAATCCATTATTTCTTTGTTATTTTAATGATTTTAGAGAGTGACAAAATTTATTAGAACAGTCATTTGGATTTTGTCCCCAACATTGGGGGTGATTGAATTTTGATAGGGGGATTGAATTATTAGAGAGATTACCGTATATCTAACGTTGTCATCTTGTTCAGGTTTTCAGCTCTGATGCCAGGTGGTTGATAACTGCATCAATGGACTCCTCACTCAGGGTGTGGGATCTACCAACTGGAAGGTAGGGCTTCAATAGTTTGAATACGTGCATCAATCAGACGATAATAAAATACAAACATCTAAATGAAATTTACTTCCACAGCTTTCAAAGAAGACCCCAGCATTATGGTTCAAAGCTTCTGTATTCAGATTCTGCCATGTCGGGTTAAAACTTTGTGTGTTTAAGAGCCCGTCTGGATGGTTGAAACCTTGTGTGCTTAAGATCCTGTCATGAGGGTTGAAAGCTTGTGCGGTTAGATCGCATGATAGTTGAAAGCTCATGCAACTAGAGCATAGTCTGAGGGATGCACACATTTGATCAAAATGATCAGTAAGGCTGCTTACAAGATACCCCCCGTAAGGGCATAGATACATTGGGGTGGTTAACGTTTCACGAGTAAGCTGAATGGGATTGTGGCAGTGGAAATCATCAGTAAGCATGCTTACAAGATACCCCCCGGATGCACATTTGATAGGAATTGACGAGTATTTGTAGAGGAATATAAGTATACATGTTATGAGTGGCGGCACAGTATGTAACTAGTTGACAATGAGACCTCGCTCGGTTGGAGTGCGGTTAACGGATTGTCTATGCATGTGTCGTGACGATACTCAGATGAGTTTAATGGATTGTTCAGAAAATTGATGTTAATAATGATTGTTGAGAATGGGGTTATGCAGGCATATTGTGTTTTACCTAACTGTTGTTACCACTAGAACCGTGTAGACTTGAAATGGGCTGTTGCAACAGATAGGCGAATTACTGTCATCTGGATAACCATATTGAAGAGGAAAAGGAAGTAAATGGGAAGTGAAATATTAAACTTACTACCTGTAGACGCATATGCAACATCCTGAGCTAGGTCTCATGGTATGGCAGCTACATACAAAATTTGAGAAGAATCTAATCAGCCGTTGTCAAGTTATGCTCCAGAAATGGAATGTTACGGACCAACTGAGAAAATTCTGCCCATAGGTGGCGCCACCTGTAGGCGCACATGCGCTGCATACCAAATTTGAAAGGAATCCAAGTAGCGGTTGTCAAGTTATGCTCCGGAAACGAAATGTTACGGACTGACATGAGAAACTTTTGACCATAGGTGGCGCCACCTGTAGACGCACATGCGCCAAACGCAATCCCAAGCGAGGTCTCATGGTAAGGTAGCTACATACCAAATTTGAGAGGAATCCAAGTAGCGGTTGTCAAGTTATGCTCCGGAAACGAAATGTTACGGAATGACCCTAGGTGGCGCCACCTGTAGACGCACATGCGCCAAGCGCAATCCCAAGCAAGGTCTCATGGTATGGTAGCTGCATACCAAATTTGAGAGGAATCCAAGTAGCGGTTGTCAAGTTATGCTCCGGAAACGAAATGTTACGGAATGACCCTAGGTGGCGCCACCTGTAGACGCACATGCGCCAAACGCAATCCCAAGCAAGGTCTCATGGTATGGTAGCTGCATATCAAATTTGAAAGGAATCCAAGTAGCGGTTGTCAAGTTATGCTCCGGAAACGAAATGTTACGGACTGACATGAGAAACTTTTGACCATAGGTGGCGCCACCTGTAGACGCACATGCGCCAAACGCAATCCCAAGCGAGGTCTCATGGTAAGGTAGCTACATACCAAATTTGAGAGGAATCCAAGTAGCGGTTGTCAAGTTATGCTCCGGAAACGAAATGTTACGGAATGACCCTAGGTGGCGCCACCTGTAGACGCACATGCGCCAAACGCAATCCCAAGCAAGGTCTCATGGTATGGTAGCTGCATACCAAATTTGAGAGGAATCCAACTGGCGGTTGTCAAGTTATGCTCCGGAAACGAAATGTTACGAACTGACTTGAGAAACTTTTGACCCTAGGTGGCGCCACCTGTAGACGCACATGCGCCAAACGCAATCCCAAGCGAGGTCTCATGGTATGGCAGCTGCATACCAAATTTGAAAGGAATCCAAGTAGCGGTTGTCAAGTTATGCTCCGGAAACGAAATGTTACGGACTGACATGAGAAACTTTTGACCATAGGTGGCGCCACCTGTAGACGCACATGCGCCAAACGCAATCCCAAGCGAGGTCTCATGGTAAGGTAGCTACATACCAAATTTGAGAGGAATCCAAGTAGCGGTTGTCAAGTTATGCTCCGGAAACGAAATGTTACGGAATGACCCTGGTGGCGCCACCTGTAGACGCACATGCGCCAAACGCAATCCCAAGCAAGGTCTCATGGTATGGTAGCTGCATACCAAATTTGAGAGGAATCCAACTGGCGGTTGTCAAGTTATGCTCCGGAAACGAAATGTTACGGACGGACGTACGGACATCCGTACGGACTGACGGACGGACAAGCTGAAACCAGTATACGCCCCCTACACTACGTGTCGGGGGGTATAATAAGGTCCCATCATCAGGGCTGAAAGCTTGTGTGTCGAGATCCAATCATTATGGTTGAAATGTCAGGATTAAAATAAATTTCTAGCTTCATGGGCACCACTGTTTCTTTTTTTTTTCTTTTTTTTTTTCCCTTTAACAATTTTTACCCCTCGGCCATTTTGGCCTCGGGATATTGTCGTCGCCATGTACGTCCGTCCGTCCGTTACCGCATTTTAGGCAAAACCGCTTGAGACACAACCACCAAATTTTCAAAACTTATTTATATAGTGCTAAGTCAGACGCCTATCGAAAATGGCTTCCCTCGGCCCATATTTTACAGAGTTCTGCCCCTTTACAGATTTTTTAATTTCTATTTCTGTCCTATATGCCTGAATGTAACCAACTATATCTGCAGAACTGTGTTCAGTATAGCTACTATATTTTGGAAACTTGTTTATATTGTTGTATTCTACAAGGCAACAAAGGATTACTCGCCTCGGCTTATGGAGTTATGCCCCTTTCGGATGTAATAATCTTCGATTTTGTTAGTTGTAGTTGAATGTACAAGTTATATCTGCAGATTCATGTTCGGTACAGCTTATTCGTCTTGGTTCTTATTTAGAGTGCTATGTCAGATGCCAATCGAAAGTGGCGCCCCTCGGCCCATACTTTACAGAGTTATGCCCCTTGACAGATATATTAATTTCTATTTCTGTCCTATATCCCTGAATGTAACCAACTACATGTGTATATCTGCAGAACTGTGTTCGATATAGCTACTATATTTTGGAAACTTATTTATATTCCTGTATTCTTCAAGCCAACAAAGGATTACTCGCCTCGGCTTATGCAGTTATGCCCCTTTCGGATGTAATAATCTTCGATTTTGTTAGTTGTAGCTGAATGTACAAGTTATATCTGCAGATCCATGTTCGGTACAGCTTATTCGTATCGGTTCTTATTTTACAGTAGTGCTAAGTCAGACGACTATCGAAAGTGGCACCCCTCTGCCCATACTTTACAGAGTTATGCCCCTTTACTGATATATTAATTTCTATTTCTGTCCTATATGCCTGAATGTAACCAACTATATCTGCAGAACTGTGTTCGATATAGCTACTATATTTTGGAAACTTATTGTTGTATTCTACTAGCCAACAAAGGATTACTCGCCTTTGCTTATGGAGTTATGCCCCTTTCGGATGTAATAATCTCCGATTTTGTTATCTGTAGCTGAATGTACAAGTAATTATATCTGCATATCCGTGTTCGGTACAGCTTATTTGTCTCGATTCTTATTTTACAGAGTGCTAAGTCAGACGCTTGTCGAAAGTGGCACCCCTCGACCCATATTTTACAAAGTTATGCCCCTTTACAGATATATAATTTTTCTATTTCTGTCCTAAATGTAACCAACTACCGGTATATCTTAATCATCCCACATAGAACTATCTCTTCCCCAATTCACACTACACATGGGTCTCAATCACTTGGGGAAAGCTGAGGGGTTTTGATAAGATCAATCTCATGTTCTTTCTTTTTTTGACATTACTCTGTTAAAGTTTTGCCAAAATAATGTTCTTGGACATTCAAGTCTAATGTCTTGTTTTGTTTGACGGAAATAGTATTTTGAAGGCTTCGAGTAAGTCGAAGAATATTGTTGGTTTCATGCATTTAATTCTGTTCATCTGAAGAAGCTCAGTGTTTTGTCTTATGACTGAAAATCTCTTATGAGTTTCAAACTGTATTTCTCCAGATTGTTTAAAAATGTATTCAAACTACAGGAGCTCAAACCTGTATAAAATGAAAACTCGTAAATACAGATAAATTGTCATGGTTACGATTTCTTTTGTTCGAATCCTCATAACTCGCAACGCTGTAGTATATGATAAATCCTGTAATAATTCAGTCACTTTTTAAAAATTCAATCACCCCCGTTATGTTAACAAAATTCAATCACCCCCGTTATGTTAACAAAATTCAATCACCCCCGTTATGTTAAAGTGAACGTAAAGGCTGCGACAACACACGCACTGCGTGGAAGAACTATATTAAAAGTATCATTTGGCAGCAACAAATATTTTTTGTGATTTTTTCCCTTCCAAACAAAAAATTCCAAACACGGGAATTATTGACTGATGCAACGAGCGACTGGAGTCGGCCATAACAGTTTATTCATTAGCTTTGCGCCAATGAAAACGCTTGTACGGAGCACGTGATATTTTCCTGTGACGTAGTATCACTTTGTTTTGGCATCGCTGTAGCACGAATTGTAATTGCGGTGGTGGAGAGCTCGGCTGTTTCAAGCGTGTTTTGATTGTGTTGCGTGTCTCCAGCAAGTGTTTACTGACCTGAAACGTTCGATGAACTACTCACTACTTTCGTCTGGTAACCCTGTAAACCTTCATTTGTCTCTTCGTCAGAACTTGAAGTCAGGCTAGCCTCCTCGTGCGTCGCTATGTTTACATGCTTTCTGCGAAGTAAAGAGCTCCGAAGTGATACGACGTCACTGCTCTGAGTGAGATAGCCAGCATGGCGGCAGCCGGGGAACAATAATACAACGGAGATAATTTCGTTCGTACTCGGTGCAAAAAAATCCCCAAAAATATTTGTTGCTGCTATTTCAGTATTTCAATGTAGCTCTTTCCCACAGAGTGCATGTTGCCTCAGCCTTTACGTTCACTTTAACAAAATTCAATCACCCCCGTTATGTTAACAAAATTCAATCACCCCCGTTATGTTAACAAAATTCAATCATCCCCGTTATGTTAACAAAATTCAATCACCCCCGTTATGTTAACAAAATTCAATCGTTCATTCCAACGAATTTGATCACCATCTAAAATCAGTGAAATAACAAAGAAGTAATGAATTATATGCATGAATCATTTTATCAACTTCCTGTTCTAATAAATTTGATCACCCCCAGATTTTATGGTGGGAAATTTCACTTCCTGTGATTGAATTATTAGGTGGATTATCATAGCCTTTAGATGTTTTTGCATTTTCTGTTGCATTCCAGGTTGATTGATTGTTTCCTTGTGGATGTCGCAGTGTCCAGTCTGTCTATGTCACCGACAGGAGACTTCCTCGTGACCTCTCATGTGGATGACCTTGGGGTGTACCTGTGGTCAAACATTACCCTGTTCTCACATGTACCTCTGCGACCTTTACCTGTCAACTATGAACCGGGAATGTTAGAAATGCCTGGTACAAGCAGACAGTCGAAAGGTAAGAAATTTTGGTTGTCATAACTGTATATATTTTGTTTGAAATACAGCTGTTTGCTTGCATTCATGCAGTTTAATATCTGTGTCCAGTTTAAATGTGTCCATTCCAGGTACGGTACTCAGCTGGTTTACAAATCATCATCATCAAGATTTCAATAGTAAATTGTTATGACAATGTTGCTTAAACTAACCATGGCGAAAAACTCATCTCTATCATATTTTGAATTTCTGGCAAGAGTTATCCTTCTTGATTGTGATTGTCCCAATTTACACAGACACAATTAAAGGGGGATAACTTTTGAAATTAATTGGATGAAATTTAGTTGTTTTAAAAGGGGGGGTTTGGCTTTGTATTAAGTTGTAATTACGAAACGTCTAAGCTTAATCAGCATATTCCAGACTTTTACAAAGAAATACTGTCCGCCTGGTCCGAGATAAGAGAGATCGCTGATGTAGATCCATATAATGAAGTGCTGTGGAATAACAGAAATATCTTGTCACGTTCGAAGTCATTATACAGTAAAACGTGGCATCAAGTGGGCATCAACTTTGTCAGGGATATATATGACTCAGGGGGAAGATTACTCTCTTTGTCTGACTTGGAGAAAAAATATTTGTTTTTGTGCAATCCCAAAGATTACTATATGACTGTAAGAGCCGTAATGTCGTATATTGGCTCTAACATCTACCATAGGTATGCCCCAATCGCAGAGATCAATGGTACACCTTTAATAAAAGGGTTTTCCCTGGAAAACACCAAACTAAACTGTAAATTTTGGTACAGTCAACTAAAAGCAAAACAGAAAGTTGAATTCGATTATAGCAAATGGACAATCGTTGACAAAAGCAATGCGACCAGGGTATGGCATCTTCAACATAGCCTGCCATTAGAAAACAAAATTAAAGAGCTTCAGTACAAATTACTACACAATATCATTCCTTGTAATCGATACCTGTTTTATCGCTTGAAACTTAAGGCAAGTTCCGCATGCGATATTTGTGGCATGGAAGACACAATTGAACATTATTTTATACACTGCCCGCAAAACGATCGGTTTTGGTCAGACGTCAGCAATTTTTTGTATTTGTATATAGGTTCTGACATTCGATCTATGACCTCGACAATACTCTATGGCTACTTGGGTAAAATCAAATATAATCAGCTCATAAATTATATTCTGCTGCAAGCAAAGTTTTTCATTTACAAATGTCGAGTAACGAAAAACACCCCCGTCTATTCGGTTTTCAACAAAATATTGAGAAATAACACATTGGTTCTATCTAAAGTATACAAAGATAACAAAGTAACACTTCACCTGAATGAAATATTCCATTATCCTGTTAATAATAACAGTATAATATAAAATGTCTATTGACGTATACTATATGGACTATGTGTGCCTTTGTAGTTTGTCCTTGTCTCGCACTGGGTATATGGGTTGGAGATATTTGGGGAGTGTGGGGTGGCGGGTGGGGGGGGGGGGTACTTATTGAAATAGCCCTGGCGTGCCGGGTCCGATGTGACGCCGTTAGAATTGTGCATATTGTCATTCTGTCTCACTCTGGTTCGCACAAAGTTAGTTGTTTATTGACTTTGCACCTCGGGCGCTTGCGAGCGCCCCAGGTTGAATGTCTCTCGTTCAGATTTAACATGTTTAATATGCATTTCAATACAAAATTGTTCTTTGAGCATTACTTGACACGGCTTTACTATAAGCTATTCTGGTGAAAAAAACTGGCTGATTATGTAACTCCTCCCTTTTGTGTACTTCGCTTTGATTAACATATAAAGCGTACGATACTTTCTCGCAACATTTTGACAACAATTCAATAACTTTGTTCCGTGTGTGGCAAAGCAGTTTAGCAATATGTAGCAATGTACGCGTTACAAAGTTGCCTAAATCCTAAACAATGTACTGAAAAATAACTATTTTAAAAGTCACGCCCAGTAATCTAATGCCCCCCCTTTGTCAAATCTATATGCCAATATTGGAACGCCCATTTCTGTCTAGTCCGCATTGAACACATTGATTGACAGATAGAGTGCGAAACGCTTTCGCAACACGCAAGTTATATTATGTACGCGGCGAGGAGGGGGCGGGGGGAGAGAGTGACGGTGTATTTTATTTACTGTCAAACATTTTTGATCATGTTCATCTCTGAATGCATATTAAACCCATCTCATGTTTGCACATTTTTCAAACCACGCCCTGTCTACTCCATGACCACGTGGACCTGTAAGGGCATTTCTATGTAAATAGAGTTCAGACGCTTTCGCAACAGGCCAGTTATAATATGTGCGCGGTGAGAGAGTGACTGTGTATTTTATTTAATGTCAAAAATGATATATATGTGAGCGCGGGGGGCGGGGGGAGAGAGAGTGCACGGTGTATTTTATTTACTGTGAAACTGTCATGTTGATCTCTGAATGCATTGATATTAAAACCATCTCATGTTTGCACATTTTTCAAGCCACGCCCTGTCTACTCCATGACCACGTGGATCTGTAAGGGCCTTTCTATGTAAATACGTGGTCACTGATACGGAATAAATGCCCAGTGGTACGCCCAGGGCTTAAAAAAAAAAAAAAAAAAAAAAAAAAAAAAATTGTTTTAAAAGGGTGTGATTTTAGATTGTGTACCACATGAACATGTTTGTTCCCCATGAACTCTGCACCAAGTGGCATGCTAATCTCACAGATTGTTGTATTTTGTAAACTTGAACAACTGTCATAACAAGCTAATTATTATATGTGCTTTTGAATGTATATTGTTTTTCTGAAGGCTTGGCCGAAGAACAAGATATTGATGAGGAATACTTGGCATCCATCTTTAAATCACCTGACCAGATCTCTGACGAACTCGTTACACTTTCCCTGTTATCTAACTCCAGATGGCAAAATCTTCTTAATCTAGACATTATCAAGGTACAGTGGAAACCAGTACTGGTTGGTTTGTAATATAATCTAAGTTAATGCTTAGACATTACTAGAGCAACGGGTGCATTGACACATGGGTCACTGTGTGAGCTCTGGTTTGTTCCCCTGGCCTCTAACCTATCTCTTCAACTTGGGGCAGGTTTGTAACATTGATAACTGGCGTAAATATGATAAATATTGATCATTTTTTTGTACTATTCCAAAATGGACAAATAAGCTTAAAATTATGATAATTTTGGCAACTTCAGTAAAAAAAAAATTCCATTAGCGTTGATTAAAAGTATTTCCTGGATTTCAAAAATATCAAAGCACCCCGATTAACAAACCAGCACTCATGCGGTCAGTGCATTGCCTGTTGCTATCGGGGCAATATCATATTGTCTCAAGATTAAGTTGAATTATAGTGCCAACCCCGGATTGCATGCCCTAAATCCAGAAAATGTGTATGCATTTATCCAGATTCCCCTTAAAACACTGATGCAAGATCAGCTTTATTTTTTTGGTATGCTATTAAGACTAGTTAATTGTTTTTACCCCTCGGCCAAAATTTGGCCGAAGGGTATTGTTGTCGTCATGTACGTCTGTCCGTCTGTCCGTCCGTCCGTCCGTCCGTCTGTCCGTCACACCTTTCTCGTTACCAAGATATCTTTAGAACGACTTACCCTAGGCACACCAAACTTGCAGTGCACATCCGTATGCTCGTGACCCAGAACCCTATTGAATCTGGACCTGATTGGTTGGAAACTTTGGTGGCCATCTTTAATTTATGCGAAACCATCACAGCTTTCTTGTTACCAAGATATCTTTAGAACGACTTACCCTAGGCACCCCAAACTTGCACTGCACATCCATATGCTCATGACCCAGAACCCTATTGAATCTGGACCTGATTGGTTGGACACTTTGGTGGCCATATTTAATTTATGCGAAACCATCACAGCTTGCTTGTTACCAAGATATCTTCAGAACGACTTACCCTAGGAACACCAAACTTGCACTGCACATCCATATGCTCATGACCCAGAACCCTATTGAATCTGGACCTGATTGGTTGGAAACTTTGGCGGCCATATTTAATTTATGCGAAATCATTAATCTTGTGTATCTTAGGTACCATTTCTCTGTTCAGTGTGAAACTTGGTATAGATCATCGATGCATCAAGAAACTTCAAAGGAATGACCAAACCAGTTTCCCTGATTCGGTGAAAACCTTAGCGGCCATCTTTAATTTATGCAAAATCTTTAATGATATATATCTCTGATACCATTCAAGTGTTCTATACGAAACTTGGTATACAGCATCGATGTATCAAGAGACCTGCAATGTATAACCACATCAGTTCCTCTGAGTGGCCGGAAGGATGGGCGGCCATCTTTAATTTATGCAAAATAATGAATGATCTCTATCTCTGATACCGTTCGAGTGCTCGATGTAAAATTTGGTATATATCATCGATGCATCAATAGACTTACGATAAATGACAGTTCTGGCATTTCTGATTGGGCGGAAACCTTGGTGGCCATCTTTAATTTATGTAAAACCTTTAATGATGTATATCTTTGATACCATTTCAGTGTTCTATATGAAACTTGGTATACAGCATCGATGTATCAAGAGACTTGCAATGAATAACCACATCAGTTCCTCTGAGTGGCGGGAAGGATGGGCGGCCATCTTTAATTTATGCGAAATCATTAATGATCTCTATCTCTGATACCGTTCGAGTGCTCGATGTAAAATTTGGTATACATCATCGATGTATCAATAGACAGTTCTGGCATTTCTGATTGGGCGGAAACCTTGGTGGCCATCTTTAATTTATGCAAAATCTTTAATGATGTATATCTTTGATACCATTTCAGTGTTCTATATGAAACTTGGTATACAGCATCCATGTATCAAGAGACTTGCAATGAATAACCACATCAGTTTCTCTGAGTGGTGGGAAAGATGGGCGGCCATCTTTAATTTATGCGAAATCATTAATGATCTCTATCTCTGATAATTTTCAAATGCTCCATGTAAAATTTGGTATACATCATCGATGCATCAACAGAATCATGTAATGAATACCGGTTTCTCTGATTGGACGGAAATGTTCGAGGCCATTTCTAATGGCAAAATTTTTCATAATCTGTATATTTGTCACTTGACTGCTTCAAATTGAATACATTATGAATGGCTGGCGCCCAGAGCCGAGGGGTTTTCAGATGCGCAGCTTCGTATTATTTTCAAATATAATTGAGATATGCTACCATGTGAAGTTTCAGAACTTTGTCTGAAACATACGAGATATGGATGATGGACAGTATGAAGTAAATGAGTTTTTTTTTTTTACATTTTTTCCCCCCATTTTGGGCAAAACAACATTGTTCTCAGTGTACAAATACATGTATATCTGAAACAAGTAATTTTCTTTCTTTATGAAGTAAATGTTAATAAAACTAGAATATGCATGTTTTGGGTTACAGTGCAGTGCTAAAGAAATTTGAACACTTCTCTGCGGGGAGATTAATTCAGTCCATACACAGGGGTTTTGTTAGGGATTAATTTACTAGAAAAAATTCGTTCATACGCAGAGGTTTGGCAGGGTCAGATTTAGTATCCTGTAATACTGGTTCATTTCTGTTACAAAAAATGTACTGGATTCATCCTCGTTTATAAAATTTAGTGCTCTAGTTTCTTAGGCAGTCTGGCCCTACCATAGGTCACATGCAACAGCTATTCGTCCCTTCATTTATGGAGAGTTCCACTGTTTTCACCATCTCAAAACTTGAGTATTGTGGTCCAGCTTTCATGTATAATCTACTGAACATCTCATGTCTACGCAATGTTGTGCCCAGACTAACTTCTGTTCTCCTCTGTCTCCTGACATTACATGAAAGATGACCTGAAAGTGTTAACACTCGGATCCAAACCAGTTTGTGTGTGATAATTTTAATTTTAGACACATGTTGATACCAACTCAGTTGAAGTTCTGTTTCTCTGGTTTATGTTACAGCAAAGAAATAAACCCAAACAGCCACCAAGATTGCCTAAATCTGCTCCATTCTTTCTGCCTACAATTCCCGGGTTAGAACTGAAGTTTGCGCCGATGGAGGAAGATCCATCTTCTGATAAGGTATGGAAAAGAACTCTGTTGGGAATGGTAAAATTAAGTTAATATTTAATTTGTTTAAATTCAGTTAAAGATTAAATTAGGTTAAAAAGTTAAATTACCAGTGCTACTTTTGCCCGTAATATTTTGGGTTGGATAACAATTTGCAGACAGACATAAAATAAACGTGTTCAAATTTGTTCATTTTGTAGACCGCGTCTCATGTGAAAACTGGCAATCTACAGCCATTAACTAAGATTGGTCAAGAACTGATGAAGGCTACATCTCCAACAGATTGTAAGTTGACTTCAGGTTGTTCTTCCTACGAAGTAGGCTCTCATTTGCAAATTGTCCTGTAATGAGCGAGTGAGTCAGTCCATCCGAATCCTCTCTCCGGCAAAATAAAGCAAATCATTGACATTAGAACCTTGATTTTTGGCATGAACGAGCATAAGGGGACTGTTACCAGCAAGTTCTGAACTGACATACTTTTGATGAAATTTGACCTACTTTGGTGACCTATAAACCTCGAAATTGGCAAAAACATGTCCTAATGCCTGCTAAGACCATGGAAATGCGCTCAATTAGGTCACCCATAAGGCTTTGCACCAATATGATCAGCTAGCAAGCAGGCATGTGCTTGTACTGAATTCATCATGGCTTAAAAAACGTTGACACTGTTTACTGACCTGTTGAATTGTGTGGGGTAATGCCATTCTGGTAATTAGATATGTATGATTTAAATGGAAGTAAAAAAAAAGAACAAATCAATACTGTAAAACAATTCTTTTCTATTGCAGTTGCTGGTGTACTCTCCATGTTTGGGGAGTTGGGACCTTCGGCCACTGACCTTGAGATTCGCTCTCTGGCACCAGACAACGGGGGCTCCGTTCAGCTGATGTGTCAATTTTTACGATTTCTCAACCACATGCTAGAAACCAATAAGAATTTTGAACTGGTTCAGGCATATCTGGGATTGTTCATAAAGGTAAACCTAAATTTATCTTCCAAAGAATTATATGTTCTATTCAACCGAGAATTAAATTCTTGAATCACATCTTATCATTAAGAAAATTCTCAGAATTCAAAACATTTACAAGTATTGACACTGTTGCTCATATGGGAATCTATCTCCTAGTTCTTTGAGCTCTGTACCGAATCACCATCAGTAAGTATCAGCACTCGAGCTCACTCAGTCACCTTGTTTTGGGCCCCATGGGGCTTCCGGGGATTGACCTGGGATGTTGTTGTGCACACCGCAGGTCATGGTAAGAATAAGCCTCAGAGAGCTTGTCGTAAGAGGTGACTAACTGAGGCACCTGTGGGGTTCTCGGGTGTGAAAAGGAATAGGACCCCACCCGTGTGGTTTGGGTGTGAAAAGGAATAGGACCCAACGTCGTGATATGACTGAAATATAGTTGAAAGCGACGTTAAATCATATTCACTCGCTCACTCCCTTGTTTTGGTCCATACTCCATGTAAGTATCATGATGAAGTCTGAGGACAACAATGGGTCTAGACTCGGGATTTTTAGATGGTATAGCATGGACACTGTTATGTCGTCAAGGCACTTGCAAAGTAATGGTTTATTGATCACATATTCTAGATAAATAAAATAAAAA
This sequence comes from Hanleya hanleyi, assembly GCA_036873755.1. NCBI lineage: Eukaryota > Metazoa > Mollusca > Polyplacophora > Lepidopleurida > Hanleyidae > Hanleya > Hanleya hanleyi. The sequence goes on from JAVTVY010034588.1 coordinate 73,980, forward strand.
ACTACCAGTACTCACTATACACTTGGTATACCATATAGTATAATACACCTACATGTATAGGTGAGAAATAAGTAGTAGCTCTCTCGCCTAACATAAAATTATAAAACACGCCCACCTCGCTGAGATTTGATATGCTGTGAACCCTTCTTTCATCATGCATCAAAGATTTTGTGAAATTCCACCATGTATCCAGAGCAATTTGTAGAGGTCTTCGAATAAGACACTCATCATTTTCTCAGGAGAAAACATGCAAACTTTGTCAGCATTGTGTATCCCATTTCTCAGGAGAAAACATGCAAACTTTGTCAGCATTGTGTATCCCATTTCTCAGGAGAAAACATGCAAACTTTGTCAGCATTCTGTATCCCATTTCTCAGGAGAAAACATGCAAACTTTATCAGCATTGTGTATCCCATGTGTCTGTCTCACAGCCTCATGGCAAAATACTATACAAATACTAGAAAAGTGTACCAGACGAGTGTCTTATTTTAAGACCTTTACAAATCGCTCTGGGTATATGGTAGAACAATGGAATTTCACAATATCTTCGATGCATTGCGAAAGAATATAGTTTGACGATTCATAGAATATTAAACTTAGAGAGGAGGGTGTGTTTACAATTGATGTTGGACGAGAGAGCGACTTCTTGTTTCTTATCTATTGGCATATTATGCTATTTAGGGTATAGGCATACCCAGTGCTTTATTTCTTCAGAATTTGTGATCAATAAACAATCTCTTTGCGAGTGCCATAGGTTATGTCCCCCAATACATAACTGCAATATATGTATGCTACTGCCATGAAGCCTCATTAGAGTTGCATAAATTTGGTGCCGTGAACTTCTGGTAAATACCATAGTCCTTCACAATTAGTTGTATTAATTACTAAATAGAATATTAACTATATTGATGTACAACGAGCGCGCAGCGCGAGTTGTACATCACTTGTCGAGAGCTGACAAATCGTGATGTCCCACTCTATAACATGCAATAGTTGTTTTATTATACCGAATGTCCTATTTGAATAAAATGGGGACTTTATAATCATGTGAATGAGGATGGTACGGTGAAATAAGCATATCGTGTTCAACACTGCGCGACCGTTGTTGATTTCAAAACGCCGTGTCAAGATCGACTATTCGATTCTCGGTTTGTTTGTCGACGCAATCGCATAATTTGGATGAGTAACATTCGCGGTGATCTTACATACCTTTTCAAAAGATACCAAATTTATTTCAGTCAATTACCAAATCACATTCACTAATTTCTATCACCAACGGGCCGACGTATACACGTCAGGTCGAAATCTTCGTCTCGGGGAGTATGTTGGCGCGCGCACTATCATGGGAGGCAACCCTTGGTCCGGCAGATGTCGCCGTGGAATAATTTGTGATGTACAACGCTTTGCCGTGGTACAGGACATTTATTCAACGGTAAGGCAAGATATTACTACATCATCACTGAACATCACGATTTGTAGAATGACACGTGACAGGCTGTCAACCAATGAAAACTTTAGGAATTTACATGAGGTATAATAATACCTGTTATTTCAACCTAATTTATAAGGTTAAAAATGTACAAGGCGCTTAAAATTTGGTCCAACAACAGCATTATAGCGAGGTTACACTGTATAATACAACTCAATTATATTTCATTCTGGTATAATGTGTTGATATTTACTTTCAACTGCAAAAGTTGACATATTACTCTCTCCTTATACACGTGTATCCATTCTTTACAGCTCCATGGTGAAGTGATAGCCTCTGAGCCCACCCTGGTGGAAGAGGCCAAGAAAATGGCCAGCCAACAACAGTTGTCCTGGCAACATCTCCAGACAATGTTTAACCAGAGTTTGTGTCTGGTCAACTATCTCCGTAGCGCTACATTATGATCAATTTCAAAGGCCAACAAACTGACGTAACAGTTGTCATAGCAACATCTTGACCGGAGTTGGTCTTGCAAACTCTCTCACAGTGCTGCCTGTCCATCATCTTTGCTTGCAGAGCCAGCGACATAGTAAACATCCGCATATGGCCTCCAAAAGAAATAACCATCAATTGCGAGTTGAATGGCCTAACACAATGTTGAATTGCTTGGATGTTGAATCAGAATGTGTGAAATTTCATCATAGCATGCATCCGATTCTCATGCAGAATGATGTCATTTGGAGATGCTGTCTAGTAGCTGGCAATGGACCGGTTGGCTCTGGAATCAAATGCGCCATACCCGACATGATCACTACTTCCCGATTTGTCTGGCCCATGGCCCAGTAGATCTCGAGGGTTGAAAGAATCTACTATCCCGGATGATTGTTAGGTTGCCCTGGAAAAATGGCTGCCAATTTCACCAGTTGCGAAATTGTGAAATGAATGCTTTATCCCCAGTTCAACAAGCAACATTGATGTTAAAGTGTACATGTAGTCAACATTGTATTGAAGATCAGTATACTTTGATACAACACAGTGACTGGGAGTAAATTTACTAACTGGTTCAGCAGTCTTGTTCTTCTCTAACCTATGGTCACACATAATGGCTGTTCGAAAAATATGTGGGTGTTGTCGCCAGTTCTGGCCAACGTTAATTGTAGAGTGTAAGATGTAGATTGTAAATACATCTCTCACAAGAACAGATATTAAAAATTTAGATGGAACAGAATAATTTTGTTAATGTATGAAGTCAGAGAAATTGATCCACATGTAGGCGTGCTGGCAGGTCTGCGAATTGTGTGTGCCGAGTTGCCTGATCTGAGCCCTCTCGTAAGCTTTACAGATTAACCAAGTCACTGTCCTGTAAGAGATGCTTTGCCTCTCAGCCCGATTGGGCTAAGGGGTATTGTTGTCACCCCGTTTGTCCGTCCTCTTTTCCCCGGGCTCTCATATCTTGAGAACTACTGAAGGCAGGTCGACGAAACTTCTGTCCAATATAGAATGAAGTCTGTCGATGTGCCTTATGTATATTTCGTTGGACTGTGTCTGTCTGATGGTCCACTTTTCTGTCCCTCTATCATGGTCTAATTTCAACATTATGTATTCTGGGCCTTCTTGTGGTAAGGTTCTAAAATCTAGTGGTGGTCAAATCATTTACATAATAATTTCCCTGTATTCAGAAATGTTTTCTTCCCATACTACATCCAAAATATTCATGGAATGTTGCAAGCGTTCTCATAAATCTACATATTACCTGCACCAAAACAGTTTTTCTGCAGGTTGACAGGGGAGATAACCATGAAGAGAATTGAGTTGTTTTATGTACTGGAAAATGTACATGTATCTACAATTTCTAAATCTACAATTTAAATCTCCACAACTGTTAGTGCTTTTCAATTACTATTTATACCAATTACTCAGTTTTAATTTTTGCTGCAGTTGTAATTTGTGATATTTCCACGTCTTGGAAACATTTATAAATAGTAGTTTGGTATCCATTTGGGCCTGTATCAGCAGTGAACCTTATAGATCTACGTTTATGGTATACAGAGGCTTTATTTGTGAATGATACACTGAATAAAGCCAATGTTTACTTGCTATATCTTCTGAATAAATGTATGAAACTTCAAGATATATTAATGTGTCCATGCCCCCGATAAATGATATCTATTCTATGAAAATGATGAAACATTATGAGAACAATACAGCATTCTCTTTGGGATTTGTACAAAAGCCCCGGTGAACGGTCGGAAAACCATGGACAAAAGCCACAATGGACAGAAGCTCCATCCAACATTTAGTTTCAGGCCAGGACAACTTTACCAATGTATACCCCCGTGCATAGTAGGGGGGGTATAGTGGATTACGCTTGTCCATCCATCCGTCCGTCTGTGCGTGCATCCATCCATTTACCCATCTGACATTCTTTTCCGGGCAATAACTTGAGCACCGTTCAGCGGATCCTGCTCAAATTTGGTATGTATATACCATGCCACGAGATGTTGCATGGGCTGGACTGTTGAGGGGTTGTAGCACCTCTGGTACCTCATGTTAGATGAAGCCGAATCCCATGTTTCAAAGAATAAAATTGACATCCCCACTAGTTGCAAAATACACAGGGCGAAGAAGCCGTTTTCCACGGATCTCTTACAAGATCGTGAAAGTGGACTATTCAGAGAAATGGAATAACCCACTGAGTAGGGCAGACTGTGATAGGTGCACCTAACAAAACTTTACTGAACACCAAAGCTGGGCATTACATGTACTGCTAGGAATGGTAAGAGCCATGAGAAATGAACAGTACATGCACCTTGTAACAACATGAATTCATTTTCTAACCAAGATAATCAGAAAACCAGCCAACTTTGTCATTTCAAGGACAAGCATAACATACATACAAATGGAAGGAAAAAAATCAACTGGCTTAATTTGAATTACATTCTAGTTTATTACAATGATATTGTACATGTACATGTAACTTATACAATCCCAATATATGCTTATTATGCACTGTCGGAAGTCTACATGTACAAAAAATATGTAAAATTCAGAAAATAATAAATTACATGTATCACAGTATAAAGTATGGACGGAGGAACAACATACCTGGAGCGATGCAGGATAACTACTGTACAACCTATGAGAACAATGGCTACAGCACTATACTGTATTACTTGATGCTAGTATAGACACGAGCCATGTAATGCACCAAGAATCTCTCAACCTTGGAGTATTCAACATAAGGGCTTTGTCCAGCAACAGTTACATTACAGCATTGATAGAAAGCTGTATAGAGGTTACTAATTTGAAATAGTATATGATTTTTTACTGTTTGACATACAGAATATCGGTCCTGGTCATTCATCATGAACAGTGGACATGTGTAAAATTGTCAACATCACTGGTTCAATAGGCTTCATGTCCCTCGACCGGTATATACATCATACTAGATGTATAAATTTTGTATGCATAGTCATTCTGGAGATGTGAATGTAACAAGAAATTGATGTCAGATAGAGCTAGTATTACCTCATGGGTCATGTACACTTCCATTAAATAGCCTTATGACCAGGAGCATGCATGGTGTAAATTTTGATCAGCCCTAATGTCTCGAGATTGTTTACGGTGGTGATGAACAGATTGGCCCTGGACATAATTGTAGCGGACAAGCTAGCTAACTAAAGTACAAATTTGGGTTTGATAAAAAGAGGAGGGGTGAAAAAGGGAATTTGGCTTAATGTCACACTCAAGTTTGTTTCACTCATATGGTGACAGTCAGTTTGGTTGGTGGAGGAAGCCGGAGTACCCGGAGAGAGCCACCGCCCTTCGGCAAGTAACTGACAAACTTTCACACATGGACCAGCGGTTCAGCGGTGTAAGGCTAGCGGTCACCAGCGAAGAGCCTTAGACCACTCGGCTGTGGTGAAAGATGGTACCGTAATATTTCATAATACAGTTTCGAGCATAATGGATGGCAGAGTACTATATTATTTAATATCAAACATTTATAAACAATGTTTCTATTTGTTACCAAATCAAACCTGTTTCAATTCATGCCATTCAATCTCCGTCAGGAAGATGATACAACGTAGAAAACGGAAGTTAAAACTAAAAGTTAGCTCCCCTAGCGGAGAGTTGTCCGCCCCTAGGAGAGCTCTCCCATCTAATTCCAGCAGCATTACTATATAGGCTCTGCTCCAACCATACTCGCCCTCTATTCTCATTGTAATTACCGAGACCTGTAGTGTTTAAGGCCGGCATGAGGGGACGGAGGGAGGGTCAATCAAATTGAAACAGGTTTGATTTGGTAACAAATAGAAACATTGTTTATAAATGTTTGATATTTGATTCCCAAATCGTAAACCTGTTTCAATTCATGCCACAGTACCAACATATGGAGGCGGGAATCTCGGCCTTGTGGTAACTCCCATAGCAGACTAGTAATCGCTGGAACGACACAGACATGGGTATAAATCTGAGACATTATTACTCAACAAGTTAACCCTGGTCAAAGACGCATAGGGTAATTGAAGGAATTGATACAGTTCTACTTATCTTCTGATTGTCTCCATCCATGTAGCTGTGCTCGTGGTGTGGTACACAATTCCACCAAGTTGAAAGGATACCCGGGGCAGCAGAAGGTCCCCTTGGTAGGCACTGTATGTCTAGGGGGGAGTAAAAACGCACAAGCCATTGCATACAGGGAGATCCTTGGCCGACCATTAAGTCCGGTGAGAGCGAATAAACTAGCCGAAGCTTAGAGGGTCGCCAAGTCCACACCACTCTCAGTCCGCAAGCCTCTTGAGGTCAATTCACCATACTTGAAGTGATGAATGATGCGTTGGAATTGACCGTGCTTGCTCTCTGGGTCCGGCTACACATTCGTCAACTCCCTGTACTTGCATCACTACTGTTGACCCTAGGCCTGGAGCAGGTGTCTTTTGAGTTGAAGCGCAGAGGACCCAGCTGAGACATCTAGAAGGGAGTCAGTTTCTGGAAGACACAAGCAAATTTGCAGTTAGGAGTAAACCCTATCCTAGTGTCAGGCCTTCATTGGTGATTATAGAATCCACGGCCGATCAACTGACTTATTTCTACCTTCTGAGATGCCTTTTTTATCATATAATATATGTAATAATAACAATATGACTGAGATGAGATGAGATGAGATGATACAGCAAGATGGCCGTCTTGCCATGATGGTGACAATTTTGCCGCCCCCCCCCTCTTTTTCTGAAATTACTCACAACGTGCTGGGTAGCCACAGTGGCCCAAGCGTGGTCACACTATTGATTGCACTGTCATATCACTCAGACAGAAATTAGTGAACGAGGAGTTAATTGTTCAGGCACAAGACAGGACAATGTCATGGAGGGGTCAGTTCTTCCATAAAGGCCATGACACAGCGATGGCACGAATTACATCAGAAGAAGCAGAAGACAGTAGTGGGGGCGTCAATGGTATATCTACCTTCTGCCAATTGGTAAGACTATTTTATGGTCTTCTTCAACTACGCGGCTTTTTTTAAATATCAAGCCTTGCTGACAGGCGAAGGGACAGAATAACCGTAGCCGAGAGCCGCGAACGGATCGGTACGAGTAAGATAGTGGCGGATGGCTCGAACAGGACATAGCAGAAGATCGTCCTCGAGGCCATGTACAAAGTCTGACAACGCAGGAATGGAGTACGACTTACGTTGAGCGCACGGACCTGAACGAACAGACTCATTTTTGACGATAAATTCAGGAATGGGCCGAAAAGGAATGCAAGACCAATCCGCTGTCCAGGTCATAGAAGATCTTTCAAGAGCATGAAGTTCAGACACTCTGGACGCCAAAGCAAACGCCGCCACAAAGGCCGTCTTATAAGACACAGCTTTTATAGACGCGGACTCTAAGGGTTCAAAAGGTGGTATAATCAGAGCACACAGAACCACACCGATATCCCATTTCGGTAACAGTTGGCGAGTACAACGCGACTGTAATGCGAAGGCGCGAATAAGCGCAGAGATATTATCGTTAAGGCTAATGTTGGAGCAGAATGATAGCCTTCCATGGTGCTAATATGAGACTTCCTATCCTGGTGAAGGTGAAGGAGGAAGTCAATTACGAGGGAAATAGAGTCGGGAACGTTATCACGACCTCGGCACCAGGACAAAATCCGCTGTAGAGACCGAACCCGAAAAACGAACGTAGTGAGTAAGGTCCTACATATAATAAACAACCCTAAGGTTGATGACAGAACCATAATGTCAAAGTCTAACCATTGATGTAACGGTCTATACAGGAATAAAGTACTTGATGGAGAAAGCCGGAAAAACTGTCCAAGTACACCACGAAAACATTGTGTTGTTTAAGCACAATCCTAAGGTAAATGCATCTCAACATAATGTTTGTGTTAAGTCAACATGGTTCTGTGTTAATACAACACTGTGCTGAATTCAATTAAAGGCGACTAGTCCGTCATTCACAATCCCGCCGTCGTCCTCAGAGAATATCCACGTCCATAATCCAAAGACCTATTCCATATAACAGTATTTGACCAAATACTGCTGATTCCAATACAATTTTGATATTCTGAACTCCAGACTGGAAACAACAAGGTCTGGACAGAACTCTCTTCGTTGAGTAACGACGAACCTAAGTAAATCACAATGTGAAAAACCCGAGAGGAATTGATACAAGTGGAAAGTTGACGCCAAACGAACGGACTTCCCCTCCCACCGACGATGGAGAATCAAAGGAAGTGCCGATGAATGGATATAAAATATGCATCTCGCAAATGAAGAAATGACGTGACAAAACGGCGTTATGGCGTACCGGTGTATGAGAGACACATGACGGCGTAATGAACATGTCGTCAAGGTGTAATAGGAAAGCGTAATGTGAAAAATGCGAGAAACGTTGTATATGATAAACAACGTAGTGATTTCCTCATTCACAATAACTTAATGTATATACATGCTCATCATGCAGCAGGATACAAACTTATAAAAGTACACGACGTAACAGAAGGGCGTTGCAAACAGTAACCCCGAAGTCGATTGTAATAATTTTCCTTCTCTTTAAACGCAGTAGAGATGAACATATTAAATGTTTGTAGCGTTAATCACCAAATGTAAGCTCAATGAGATAAATGGGATTATGGAACTTTGTGTCAGTGAACATGAATAATGTGTCAATGAACATGGTTACATTATGACCTCTCCCGATGTAATTTGTCTCCTGTACATGAAAATTCAGTACTGGAGTTTTATATGGAGAGAATATAAAACATTTACAACAATGTTACTATTAATAACCAAATAGTCACACAACCGACATCCAGAACAAAGATTTTCCAGGTAACCAAGAAAGATCCTTAAAGAATTTTAAATTCCCGAAGAGAGGAAATACATTTAAGTCTCTCGCCGGCAGGAAAGTGAGGTTATTCAAAAATTTAGAATTTGAAATGACCTAACACGAACAATTTGTCGAGAAGAAGAACAGTAAGAACATTACTAAAAGGCAGTTTGATGCTCTAGTAGACTGTACCGGTAATACATACTTGGTAGAAAGAAACCATAGAAGACTTCACGACTTACGTGTCCTTAGGCTTGATCCTTGGCCGGCCAATACCTTCCCACTCACGCTAGTAATTTTAAATTTACTCATAGGGAAGAAATTAAAATTAGTGCATAACTCCATCTGAATTATAAGCGTAATACAGTATACAGATGGGATCAACTTGGTGTGAAACAAAACAATTCACAATGTAATAATCAGACAAATTGTGTTTCAAGAATATCACACTTTCACAATAAACAAGGGTAAGTGGGTGAATAGGTTTACTCACTCACGTAAACCAGCACGTGATCTCATTGTTGTTCGACACACCCTTAATTACATAAAGAGATCAGTAAAGAAGCTCATTAAGATGCGACACAGGGTCGAAGTAAATAGGGTTGAGTTGTGGTTACGTAACACAAATGCAACAATCATGCTTCATATTCATGTCAGCATGAAAGACATATAAACCTCTGTAAGGTCTCTCTTGAATACAGGATATCAAAATCAACGTAATAATACTTGATATAACAAGAGATTACATTTTGGTAGGACCAAGGAACTGAATGTATGAAGGTGAACCTACCAAAACTGCAAGTCCGAACAGAAGTAACAACAACAACATGAAAATTGACGGCTGCAAATAAAGTATCAGATCTCTCCGGCGGGAAGAAACGAAAAACCCCCGCCGATGAGGATACTATTTACAACCCTACTTGAGATATACACAAACTCAATGCATAAAATTCATGAATCAACGAAACAAAACCCGTTCGTTTATTGTAGAGATCACAATCGGCCTTCAAGCTCAGCACTAAAAGGCAGACTTACAGAAATGCCGGGACTAAATACAAATCTGTCACAAATTGAGCAATAATAAACGAGGTCGCGAGAGCCCGTAAAAACCCACAACAAACACAGCGGGCCGAACTCATTGTTCGTGTGGAGACGTGATATTGAATACACATTGTCTCCATCACGCAGGACTGTGTTATCAGATAAGCCCGAGATTCATATTGACTTTAGAAAATATCGTCGGGCAATAATTTCAAGATATAGGAACTCTGAAAAACTCCGACAATAGCCATTAATTTCGCGACGTACGTCCGAAGACAATAAACACATGGCAGATGGAAAAACAGACCATGTGAAGTCTAAAAATTTGCCCAGACAAAATTTTGAAACAAGACAGAAATGTGAAAGAAAACTATCCTCAAAATATTAATTTAATCACCATCGAACCATTGACAAAAATGACATAGGTGAGATAACATACGGCGAGGGCGCATTCTTTTGTCTGACATTTAATACGAGGAAGACCATTATTCGAAGCAGACGGCATATCCGGCACCAACGCTAAAAGCGCATCCAATTTATCCGAAAAACCATCATCAATAGAACTAGAATTCCCGGTCTAATTCTCACCGATTTCGTAAGCAGTATGCACTATTTTAATTAGCAATAATCGCCGACAGATTGGATATTTAATGATGGAAATTGGTTGAAATATCAAACATTTATAAACAATGTTTCTATCTGTTACCAAATCAATCTGTCTCAATCCATGCCAACTCAATCCTAAAATTGAAGTCCCGTAACATGTCATTTCCACTATTATAGAATCGCTGATTCATCGATAGACGAAACCGCAAGACAGCAATTTTGACACTCAATGGTAGGTCCGAAACGAGAAACGGATTTAGAACTGCGTTATGATTTAACCCGCAAAGGAGAAACCGACACGACGACGTTTATTCCGTTTAGAGGTAACGGAGTGTGAAAAACCAAAAGACAATGAAGAGGTCGAGATAATATGCGAACCCACTGCATTCTTTTGTCCGACGAGAACAATGGATTGCTCAGGCACGGCAGGTTTAGAGAAGTCTTTGTCGAAGTAGACAAAGGAACCGGTTTGTCTGCATACATAGCCAAACCCGTACATGTAGGCTGTCTAAAATCTGTGATTTAACTAGACGTAGAACCGTCCCGCCGGAATATTTACAGAGGCGGGCGAGTTCTGATTACTAAGACCATGGGAAACATTTATATATTGCAACGATATCTTCGTTAGCTTTCATGTCATTTACAAGCAATTCCCAACAGGCGTCTGTCGACTTCCGAAAGGGACGGGTCGCCAGACGCCTGCAAAGGTAAGCCCGTCTAGCCTGGGCGAAATTTCCCCACGCTAACGGGTCCATAATACACACTCGGCGCAACTTCGCCGATAACACAACTCTTTACAAGAAAAAAAAACAAACCGTGTGGGAGTCCAAACTGGACCAACATTTCACACACGAATTACATGCATTAGATATCGGAATCTCAGACATAACTAATGAAAGAATTTCCGACAATAATGAAAGAATTTCCGACAAGAAATAACACAATTCAAAACCGATAAGGATACTGCGGGTCGTTACAACAACACCCAGGTTGTATAAACACTTCCTTGATGTGTACTGGTCGAGGTACAACAGAGAATAGAGGACTAGAATGGTTTGAGCAGAGCCTTTATAGTAATGCCGCTGGGATAGATGGGAGAGCTCTCCTAGGGGCGGACAACTCTCCGCTAGGGGAGCTAACTTTTAGTTTTAACTTCCGTTTTCTACGTTGTATCATCTTCCTGACGGAGATTAATAGGCATGAATTGAAACAGGTTTAAGATTTGGGAATCAAATACAGAATCTTTAAGATTTAAGATGCATTCCATCTCTGACAATCTCATTCAGAAAATTAATTTAAAAAAATTATCGTTTGTTCAAAGAGAAACCTGTAATGCGGACTGCACCGATCGTTCTGTTTTCTTATGAGACCTTTCTCATATCTTTTTCAATTTTCCCATACAGGATAATCCTGATGGGTCAGCATGTAAAGATTCACTCCATACAGCAAACACTGAAGCGACCAATAGTGATCCAGATCTGTCCTCCTTACCAAGCCAGGTTACCATGGACACTGACTCGGACAATGAGGATGATCTCTACTATCTGGACTTTGACAATGTCACAGACAAACATATAGCGGTATGGTCCTACATCAAGCCGAATGAATTCCACCTTTTCAAACCTTCGCAATATTGCACATTGGGCACTCTCAGCAAATTTGCTCTGGATAACCTGGACTATCGTCGACGCTACATGCAGAAACTGACATTCCTCTTTCCTGGTGAGAAAGACCCATTAGACACAGAAGATGTGGTCACTTTGAAGAGTGGGACATGTGTCCTGATACTGCCTAAACAGAGATGTGTGGTGACAGTTGTCATTGACAAGACAGACACTATATTTGAACTGGAGGTTGATGTAACCACTCACGTATTCAGACTGAAGCATGTGATTGAGAGAGAACACGGTCTGCCTATACAACAGCAGGACCTTGTCCACCAGGGGCGCTGTCTTGAGAACCATAGACGCTTATATGAGTACAGCATACGTAGTCAGAGCATTCTCTACCTCCAACTTCAGTACAAATACAATATGGTTCTCAGTGTGAAGACATTCTGGAAAACTGTATATGACCTATTTGTGGATCCCTGTATGCAGGTGGACACTCTTGTCGAGATTATCATAAAGCGCTGTTTGTCTCCAAACTCATACAGTGAAATGTCCGTCCTAAGAGATTTCATGATCCCAAGTCATCTCCTCATTCTGGAGTTCAAAGGTCAGATTCTTTCTGGTAACCGTACTATTGGGTCGTATAATATACATGACAGTGAGATGATGCATCTGACGACAGTGGGGCGTCAGCATAAAGTCAATTTGAAAGTCGTAGAGGTCGAGTATCAGCACGGCCATGCTGCCAGGCTGTACGTGTCTCAGTTTGATACCTGGGCAATAGTAGCCTTCCACATGCACGGTGTCACTGGCATTCCATTAGACAAAATACGCCTCTTCAAACAGAACAAAATGATGGACTTCATGATGCCAGTTGGAATAATAGGTAAGGACTATGACATCGAAATGAGGCTTCTTGGCACCAGGAAGATACGTTCAGCTGGTCCAGAACAGAATGTTTGTATGCAGGTCCATCTGGGGAGTAGAGTCGTAGAAACTCTCACTTGTTCCCCCAATGACAGTGTTAAACATATCAAAGGGAGACTAGAAGACATGGGCATTCCTAATGCTACACAATTTCAACTCAATTCCAAGCACGGAGTCTGTAATGATAACATGATGCTGAAAAACCTTGTTTGCAATAACAGCCTGAATCTTAAAGTTACACTTCAGCTGGGAAAGTTTCCAATATCAGTTCACTACCCAGACAATCAGGAAATAGTTATCAACATTCATGGCAACCAAACGATTGAAACAGTGAAGAAGAAAATTCAGCTTCAGACAAAGTGCTCTCTCAGATCACATCAGCTACTGCTGGCAGGGCTGCACTTCAACGAATCAGATAATACTGTTGTCTATGATTCAGCAATAGGTATTGGAACAATGCTCTTTCTGGAGCTCAAGTTCAATTCTGAGAGATTTCTAGTCCACACAGGCCATCAGGTTACAAAGCTGAGATTTCAGGCTAGAACCGGCTCAGGACATATTAAGCAGACTCTTTGGAAGGCGAAGAATATATCTGGCTCAAGTTTATCATCCCTAGAAACTTTCTTCAACTGGAACTACTCCATGGCAGGTCCTGTAGATAGCACATTGAAAGGGTCAGTGATACCGGCTAGATATCTTCATAACAGCTACCATCCAGTTAGCCAAATTCAGAAACGAAGTCAGAACATCCAATTCTGCCCAACAGCCGACATGCAAATAAGCTTACAGAATGGACTACGCACTTCAAGTACTGGTAGATTCCTTCCCAGAAATACACCTGTACAGATGGGGAGCTCAAAGACAGTGGGACCGAATTCAGGATCCATGTCCAGACCTCACGGTGCAAGGCGGGACAGGAGACAAGAGCCAGCAGTCAACCTTACTGGTAACAGACTGGGTTATGTGGGCATTACTTTTGAGATAGCTACAAATGTTCATCAAGATGGTATCAGCACCATAGGCACCTTACCAGCTATACAAGATAACACCTGGCCAGGAAACTTTACTGATGCACCTATTCATGGAAATCACCCAGGGAACGATAAAAACACACACACAGAGCTCATTCAGCTTTCACATGAGAATCTTGTGTCGGAACCACCAATGAATTATATCGAATCCTGGAGCTATTTAACATGATTCTGCAATACTTCACTGAATGCTTGTCAGTCACACTCAAGTACGGTTTAGTTAGCCTTTCACTACAGTTAGTCCCTGCTTCTTCAGTTGGGACGAAATTTGACAGCATAGGTTTGATGGTTTTTTAAACTGAGATTAGTCAGTATTCCTGAACAGGAGAGGATTCAAGCTTCACTGTCTGGGGTGTTTTTGTTTCACTTTGTAAACTGTTTGTCAAAAGCTGAGTCAGGTTGATTTGGCTATGTTAAAACTTTCCGATTGTCCTCAAATGTACCCAAGCTACTAATGGTGGCAGTGAATTCAGATTTCCATGGTCATTATTTCTCAGAAATTTAACCTGTAATCACAAGACAGTGCTTATTGCAAGGCCAAAAGGATGTTTATGTATTTTTGAGAATTTTTAATTAACAAGTAAGGAAATTGTTGTGGACTGACTCCATCTGGACAAACCCAGTGTACTTGAGATAAAACTGACCTCCAGGGGTTCCCCACTCCTCTGCCACTTCACACGAGCTCTAGGGTCCGAAACAAAACACTCCAGCATACATTCCTTCTTTTTCTTCACCTCATAATGCTGGGGCAACTTCTGTGTGAAGTAGTAATCGGGTTCCTTGGCTGAAATCCCAAACACAAGGCTTGTTTTATTAAAGGATGTTATATAAGACTGTATACCCCATGAGAGGATCATGGGGAAGAATAACATTGCTAACCATGTTATGTAACCCTCACAAAATACAGTTTATCTCCATCTATCATCACTGATGCCCAAGTTCTAGTTTCAGTAAGTCACTTGGCACTCTCATTCCTGCCTGGAAATCCAAGATGGTGGAAACAGTCAATAGGTTCACCCCTAGATCAGAATCTTTACCCGTCTGAGGCGTGAAATGATGCCATTGCCCGTGACATTCCATTGAGGATAGACACTGTGCCATTTGTTACATGGGCAATGTTGTATTTTATTCATTCTTAGGCTTTCACCAGCTGTGTCTACTGTTTCAAAATGCTTAGTTAACATTCAAAACACAAAATCTACAAGGTTGTTTGGTTTTGAAAGTCACAATGAGACCTATTTGACAATATTTGTGATGTTGTCAATGTTAATGCACTATTAGAAGCCTAACCTTGGTGTGATATGACATGAGCAATGCTGTTGATTCACACCTCCCATGACCAAAGATTCGATTTTTGGATGTTCCTTGGACATCCCAATAGAAATCAGAACTTATCTTCCTCTCACTGATATCTAACCACTCTCCCTGTTTGAATCACTTCATTGTTTTGACAAGAACTATGAGGCTGAGAATTCAAGATGATGAAAGCCCAACTATCAGACTGATGAAAGCCCAACTATCAGATGATGCATCTTGATTGGGATCAGTACCAACTTTACCTCCATTCATTTTAAAACGTATTCTTATGTTTAAGTTAATCAGTTCATTCTCTCTCAAATTACTGTGACAGAAACAATATATGTCCAAGAACTATTGCGCTTGAAAATCCAAAATAGTGGTAGTGGCGCTTATTAAATTGCACATCTTGTTGAAAATAATAATGCCTATCTCTTATATTACTGTTGTCAAGTTAGTCTCCAAATTTCAAAGTTATTCTTCCTCAAGATATCGGTCAGTCAACAAATTTTTCCGAAATTTAACCATACTTACCATCCACATAGAGCCAGGCGGAGGTCTTGGTGTCATTACACTGACAGGTGTATTTACCACCATCCTCAAGCATGACCTTGTTGATCTGAAGCATCAGTTCACAGCCACTCTGCAGGAAGTTATAATGATGACTGTGGAAGATCTCAAGTTTGTTCTTGTGCCACCGGACTTTAGCATTGGGTTTGCAGAACTTACAAATGAATGTCACTTTATCCTTCCCTTCCATAGCCCTTTGATCGTCCAACTCTCGTTCAAACTCCTCTGGGGCCTTATTGGACAAAATCAGACAATTAAGTTTTCATCACAATTTAAATGGAGATAATGTTATGTGAATGTTCCACTTCTCAATTATCAAATTTTAACAACAATGAAATGTGAATCTTCTAATATTCTGCAATGCATCATTTAAATACAGGCCAGGTTATTGTCAGAAGTATTTCAAAACAAATACTTTATTGCTATGTATAATTCTGAAAAATAACCAAAATGTACGTAGAGAATTCTTCCAATGAAAAAAAGACCAAAATACTGTGTTAAAGGAAAAGTTCGGGTTTGGTTGCCTTTAATACATATTAATACAATTCACCAAATTAAACCCAAAAGATATATTTTCTCATTTTAAAATTTTTTTTTGAAGGAGTACTAATCATTTTAAAACCGCGAACTCGCAGAGACAGAGTGCCGCCATTGTACCGTATCCAGAAGGCGGATATGACGTAAGTAAAAGGCTTGGAACTCTTCTGTCTCTTCGGGTAATATACGTGAAACACGGAGTCTTCAGTCGAAATTGAGTGAAATCATGTCGACGAGCGGCAGTTCCGATTCCAGCGGTGAAAGCGACGAGGAAGCCGTGTTTGGTCTTCAGGGCTACCAATTCGAGCCGAAACGCTCAGATACGGAGATCAGAGCTGTGGGGATGATAGCAGCTCTAACGCGAGACAGGCCACGAAATGAAGACAAGCCCGCGTGGAAAATTTAGTACATGTATGGTGTCGGTGCACACGCTGCTCTTATCGACGGCTTACGGGAGAGATCGAGTGTCTTCGCTGTTGGGAGAGTGAACAAAGCCGCGCTCTGGCAACTAGAATTGAAAATGGTATGAGCTATTTAGTATTTGAAGTAATTCTTGCCAATTTTTACACCGTCAAACTTGCACCTTAACACACGCAGCTACATGCTGCCTTCATTGTTCTGCCTTCCGCTTACGTCACACTGTTTTACATAGTTTTACTCCTATTGGCTAAAATAGGTCACGTGACAATACAATGGCGCTTTCCTGGAGTTTGGTAAATTTGACGGTATCACAGCATTTGGTTAACTATTTCTGTGTTAAAATAAATTCCAAAAATTTTAAAAAAATACAGTTGAATACCATTTGACTGGCTCTTTCAGTTGAAATATAGCTTTATCATACCCGAACCTTTCCTTTAATGAAGTCTGATGTCAATAAACATTGATGTTATTTTACAACAACATACTGGAAGATTATTATAACATTACATAAATACTGTGAATTATAGTCAACAGAGGGTAGAATAGTTAAACAAACTGATAGAGAATGTTTTCAGGACAGTTCACAGTGTAAAGCTACAACAATTTCCTGTTGATAGTCTAAGATTATCATTTCAAGGAATCAGTATTTTCTGCATTAACAAAGAACACACTTTGGACATTCGTCAGTGAGCAGCAGTTTAGCTCCTTGGCACAATCTGTATGTCAGAAAATCTCATTTCACACTATGCTTTAATTTGAGAAAATATTTTCCACTAATGATAACTGGGAATTCCTCATACTTAAGCATAGAGAGAAATGAGATTTCACGACCCACAGATTATGTCCAGTATCTGGACTGCTGCTCAATGATGTGTGTTATGGCATTAATATGGGAAAGGAATATTATCATTCATGGAATTTGTGCTCCTGCAGTATCACAATCTAGAAAGAAAATAGTTTAAACATTGAATGTATATTTCATAAATCCTTTTTCAGAATTTGAGAGATAAAATTGAATTTATCAGTATACCAACATGTTGTTCAAAGGAAAGTCACTTCAAAGATAGAACTGTCAAGCATACATAGCAAATGTTTCCACACCAAACAAAATAGTTAATGCCACAAGAAGCAGAGAAAATAATGCAAAAACCTCTATTGTCAAAAAAACATAATAAAACCTCCTGACACACAAAACCTAAAAGAAAATTCAGAACCGAAGCAGGGGAGGACAAACCCTGTTAAGGAATGCATCCAGACAAGGTTCAAACTTCCATTGATGATTAGTGCCAACTTCACAGATGGAAAGGCAGCAAGGATATAATACTGAACTGACTTGGCTGCATAGGTTAATTTAGGGATAAACTCCTGGGCAATATGTAAATATGATTTCAAAAGAAAACAAGCACTTTATAGATGTACAACTCCATCAATAATGGTTCAAAAGCTTTCAATATAATGGAGGTTGAAACCTTAAAAGTCCTGTTAGAATTTCAAAATAGAATCAGGTTTACAATACGGTACCTCTCTTGTTTGGTGTTTTGGAATAGTTTATTTTCTGCAGTGTAGGGGGGAGGTGGGGGTTGTAGTTCCTCAGTGGATGCCTTACCTAACTGGTGCACTATTAGGGAGAATGGACAATAGCACTGGAGACACACACCCGTCATGTTCCCCAGTAGAATTAACAAACAGCCTGGTCTTTGGCAGATCTTGTGATAAAAGTTCCAATATCCTGTGATAGAAGTTCCCATGATAGAAATTCCTGTGTCCTGCCAAAGAAGTTCTCATGTCATGTGATAGATTTTCCGATGTCCCGCGATAGAAGTTCACATGTCCTGTGATAGAAGTTCCCCTGTCCTATGATAGATGTTTTCATGTCCTGTGATAGAAGTTCCCATGTCCCAAGATAGAAGTTCTCATGTCCTGTGACAGAAGTTCCCATGTCTCGTGATAGATGTTCTCATGTCCTGTGACAGACTTTCCCCTGTTAGGTTATTCTTACCTTTTCTGACATGATGTGCGGAGAGAATGTGTGATAATGTTAGTGAACAAGGAGAGTAAAGCTCCACATTGAAAACATGTTGAGTTAAGACTGGATCACAGTGAAGGCACTGGTCAGTTACAACAGCGACGTTGATATGTGTACTGTAGCAGAAATCATTACAGGATACAGAGAGGTTAGAATACCAAGTGGATGATAAAATATGCTGAACAAAGAACTAAAAACGTAAATTTTGCTTAATTTTCACAGAGACAGTTCTACCGAAACATTTAGTTAGTACAATATCGATATGTGTGTAGAACAAATAATTACACAGAATGATGAGAAGAATTTGCGTTAGGTCATGTTGTTGTGGGTTTAGTAGTCTGTGAAGATGATTTTGCCCTGTTAACCACTTGGGAACATTGAGTGTGTACCTCAGCTTTTTTAGCCCGTTTTTGGAGGGTAGGCCAATCAGGAATGACATCAGCTAGTGAGGCTCTACGTTGCGACATCTGCTGTGACATACGACGTCGTTCCATTTCCATTTCTTCCAGTTTTTCTGTGTCCACCTTCAATAAGGGTATCTCGGGTGCCTGCTCAACGGACAATTTCCGTTGTGGCTCTTTCTGTAGACAAAGACACTCCATTTCATGAAAACACAGAACAAAGCAAACATCAATCGCAAGAAATGCTTTCTCAGAATTTTGGAAAATACTGCGCCGAAGCATTCAAACCTGTACAACGCAACGCGCTGTATTGAAGAATGTATTGTTGGGTGTTAGGTATTCAAGTAAGCTTGCAAAAAATGTGAGTATATACTAGTATCAGGTGGATTCACCTCCTATTTTGACTGGAGGGTATAGACATACACATACATTGTTATCAGTATGAAGGACAAACAGGCAATAGTTGTCGCTGTTCAAATACAGAACATTCATTTATAACATTTAGATGTAGGTTAATTTCAGGTTCATAGAATATCAAGTGCTCAACACGAAAAACCACCACAACACTGATTAGAGATCCCAAACAAATAGTCAAAATTTGAGGACAGAAGTGAGACACCATATTATCTTCAAGGACAAGATCTGGTGCCTCTAGAATTCTGAAAATTCATATAAATATTATAAAGAATGAATGCTTGTTAGATTGTGTCAAATAGTTTCCCTCCAACAATCTCAAGGAGTTAAAATATATTTCCACCACACGAGTGTATAAACTATACATCTCATGAAGTTTTAAGTGAAGTGTTTTCAGAAATGACAAATTCTTTAAATCTGCACGGATCTGAACAATAAAGTCTCACTTGTCAAAGGTACGATGAACTATATAAATGTCACAACAAGTTGATAGAGTAGGTATGGTAAAGGAATTGAAATTTCATTGTATACCTGTTTTGGTTCATGCAAACTGGTGAATAGGACATGCAGAATTCAACTGTGTACCATAAACAAAAGACAAGCAGTTGGAAGAATGGTCAGCATATCTGAAATGTAAATAGGCTCTTATGTTTCTCAGAGATGAGATTCATTCTCATAGCATCGGATTGTATTCCTTTTAATGTCAGATACACCCTCTGATTCCATTTAAGAGTTAAAATGTGGAAAACAGTTATTGTGCATGGCACGGCTCTTGGTCAATCAGCATCATCCGTTACCAAACAAAGTGGGGAGGGCTCAGGATATCACAGCTAAACATGACATTGTAACATGGGCTCTTCTCAGGATATCATAGCTAAACATGACAGTGTAACATGTGCTCTTCTCAGGATATCACAGCTAAACATGACATTGTAACATGGGCTCTTCTCTGGATATCACAGTTAAACATGACATTGTAACATGGGCTCTTCTCAGGATATCACAGCTAAACATGACATTGTAACATGGGCTCTTCTCAGAATATCAGTTAAACATGACATTGTAACATGGGATCTTCTCAGGATATCACAGCTAAACATGACATTGTAACATGGGCTTTTCTCAGGAGTGAGTGAGTGAGTGAATACGATTTAATGTCGCTTTCAACTATATTTCAGTCATATCACGACGTTGGGTCCTATTCCTTTTCACACCCGGGAACCACACGGGTGGGGTCCTATTCCTTTTCACACCCGGGAACCACACGGGTGGGGTCCTATTCCTGTCAAGCTGTCAAAGGAGCTGAGGCCTATTCTTACCATGACCTGCGGTGTGCACAACGACATCCCAGGTCAATCCCCGGAAGCCCCACGGGGCGCTTTTCTCAGGATATCACAGTTAAACATGAAATTGTAACATGGGCTCTTCTCAGGATATCACAGTTAAACATGACATTGTAACATGGGCTCTTCTCAGGATATCACAGCTAAACATGACATTGTAACATGGGCTCTTCTCAGGATATCACAGTTAAACATGACATTGTAACATGGGCTCTTCTCAAGATATCACAGTTAAACATGACATTGTAACATGGGCTCTTCTCAAATAGTGGACCATCTAACTTGTTTCTTCTTCTATAAGATATACATGCACAATCGATCTCTCTCATAAACGCTGCCCGTGTCAATCAAATTAGATTGATATTGAATGCTCGTGCACGCCACATTTTCAGCTCAAATCAGTCAGAGGATTTGACAGGAACTGTTAAGGAGCTGGTTAACACAATCTGACATGGGAGAATGATCAGAATCTGCTTTCCAATTTTCCCATGAAAGAAGCATTCTCCCATTTTCAGAGTTTGTAACTTCCTAAACATCGGTGAAACACCTTCTGACTGCACCATGCAGAAAAACGTGGTGCCACACTTTCGATCTGTATCGATTTTGATCGATACATATGTGTCTTAGAGAGATGGGAAATGCATCTAGTATATCCTGTAAAAGAATTAATAAGTTTTATGCTAAATTATTACACAAGAACACACGGTACAATGTTTTATTTATCTGTAACATACTTAGCCCACTCCGCTTCATTTACAAGCGGAAGATGCTGATTGGCTGAGAGCGATGTGCACAAAAGCTGCACGCTGCATCTTGAACCACAGTTCTACAATTATTGACTCTTCACGGCAATGAGTAATATATGAAAACATGCAAATGACCAATGAACGAAATCATGCCAGGGTAGAAACTGTGGGTGAATGATGTGTAAAATAAACAGTGCAAGGTAAGCAGAAATAATTCTTAAACCGGCACACACTTCTCTCACATACAGAGTGCTGTAAACCATGAACAAAGATGCCTGACTATAACGCGCAGCTAGACAGCTAAAACTAAAAATATGATGAGAAGTATCTCAGGCCCAAACAGGTCCAAGGTTTTCCAAGATTTCCGTGACATGCCTCTCTTTCTTGTTGGTCGAAAGATGCTCGTGCCCGCATTTCACCGTGTTCATACGTTTGTCGATCGTACTTTCCATGTGTCCCCTTGAAGGTGTAAAAGAAAGATGTGCATGATATTGACACATCACTGGCAAAAATATACATCACAATTATCCATCCAAGTACATCAGAAAAATTGAAAACTGAAAAATTGGCTTATTGTATTCTGCTATTCCAATACATACATGATACAAGAAATTTTATTTAATGTCGGATTACAGGGGAATGAAGAATATCAGCTATTTTTCTGAAATATGAAATGGTTAATTAATGTATCATTACTTATCTCAAATTTACTATAAACCAGCATGACGTTGCATCATAAATGTACCTTTGGGACAGAATGGAACAATTAATTAAGAATATTTCAATGTCTTCCAATAACTTTGTATATTTTCAGCCATTTATTGTTTTGTTATCTTATAATTGAGCACTGTATTATCAACATCAGATAAACCTGACCTGTGAATCTTCGGTGTTGAAAGACATCAACTAACATGACTAATGCCGAATCTGATATTCCCTTTGATGCATTAGAATATCGTAGAGATTAAATGTGGTTAGGTGCACTGGTTCTCTATTTTCATGAACAGAGAGAACTTGCAATGTGTCAATTAATGATTATTGGGTGCATGTTAAATTCACCGTTGTTGATTAGTCTTTATAGGCATTCACATCTATCATTTATAAATGCATACAATTTTAGAAAGCACAAGTATATACACATGTTATTAATGGCGAGTTTAGATATTGTTTGTTAAATTGTTACAAGGCCAGGTACTCCTGCTTTATGAGGTTGATGATATACAGTATTATGGACATTAATGCATACAAGTACAATATACTGAATGTTAATATGGGTAAATTCATAATAATCGAGATGTTAGTTACAGTACTAAGCTCCTATTCATATCAAGCTGAACCAAATTATTTACATATCGCAGCGCTTTTATTGTTATATCTCAACTGCTATATGACTGATACTATGAAATGAACATAATACACCATATATCTTAAGAAGACATCAAATCTTCAGGCATGCAGACTTATAATCATTATTAATTCGTGTAGTTGATAAAATTTATAAACATATCTATAAATCGTCAACTGCAAAGTCATATTGTTATATTTTTTCATATACTCAATTAAAATAACTTTTCATTGTGACATTGTTTCATGATAAGGATATTTTCCAAATAAAACAAACAAGATTATAAATGTGGAAAAGACCAAGAGTTACTCCCCCTGATCTGTATCAAGTGTCCAAACACCAGGATTGTGCAAAAATGATGTGCCATGTTTTATTTTCATATTAATCAGAAGATTTAGGAATTACGTCAGTTAGATCACCTTTGAATTCAATACAAAGTTACAGGTACATGTAATCAATTTCCAGATTTTTTGAATATATAGAGTATATAAAGTATGACACATCCCACAGGGAACATTACATAACTGTAATATAGTCTTCAAACTCTAAACCACTTAAATTGATGAACCAATGAAATAAAGTCTTACAGAAGGGAGTCTTCTCAAAATGACAATGGGCAAGCTCCACTTCACTACACTGCCAAGCAGTAGCAAGAGTGCCTGACTTGGGGTACTGGATGTCTCTGGTTATTTAGGTTCCAGTATTTCCTATACTCATATACATCACATGGAAAATTTATGGTGATAACTGGCATATTTTATACAGAAAGTTGCTAAAATATTCGGGTTCACCTATTTCTAAAATAAATAGCATGATAATATTTAGCCTCAGTGATAGCATTTTACGCTTTACTGTAACACTGCGGCTGAATGAAAATTGAATTGAACATTATCACATTCAAGCCAGTGATCACTTGTCCTCCATGTAAAAGTATACGTACAACAGACTGAATGATGACACCCCGGACCAAAACCTTAGCTATGCTGTTCAGTGAAATGTATCCATGATTATTGTGGGAAGGCCTTATTAAGTCATGTAGATCTATCAGCTATTTAGACATATATATACATATATATATAATAACATACCTTCTCTGTATCGCTGTCACTATCATCGCCTTGGATTTTTTTCAGGTTCATTTTTGTCAGTTCAATCTGTGACAGACGTCGCTTTCTTTCCACTAGAGAGAACAATTACAGTTATATATTTAGTAAGATGTGACTGAATGGAATCCAGACATAATTCTACAGAGATAGGATAGAGAGAGAAGAGCTAGTACAGCATGTTTTTTTTTAGTCTTCCTCAAGTTAGAAAAATAACTTAATTTTGTACGTTTTTATTCTTTATCCACGACAAAGGTTAACATTTAATTTTATCAGGTATAATTTCATTTACATTTATCATGTTTAGAACAATAGTTAGCGGCAAATACATTAATAAAGAATATTTAACACATTTTAATTGGACTAATTTAGTTTCAACAAATAATATCTACAACTACTGGTATTTATCACAATATTTGTAGAGGTAAACAGTTCAGCAAGAAAATCTATTATCTGTACATTAGTATGTTAGCTTCACATTGAAACAAGAACTGAATATTGACATTTTCTTCTGTTTACTTCAAATGACTTGTTGCATTATTTCAATGTTGTAGAACATGAAATTAGTCTAAAATCATTATCCAATAATCAGAAATGAGAACATTTACTATTTTACAACGTTTTACTATCAGAATCTCTTGTGCCTATTATTCTTCAATTTCTAGTATCACAGCAAATCTACTGAATAATTTATATGTATTTATATGGATTCACTGATCACTTCTACCACAAACAAACAGTTTCAAATGGTACATGTACTATCAACATAATTAATTCATGCAGTCTTTTATCCACTAAGATGCTAAAATGGCTGGTTATATCTATGGTCTAGCATTACTGCTACGGGTTGTAGTCAGAGATTAACTAGTTAATAGTGATCCTAGTACAGGCCAAGATAAATTAATGTGTGTTTCTCCAATATTTTGGTGCCGGTTGTTCTCGGAGCCATAAAACCCACCACACCAGTTACCCTGGCCTTTCACTCAAACATTAAAAAAAAATTCAGCCTACATTCCCTACCATTTTTCGAGAGATAAGATCATTCAACCCAACACCAACGAGGCAAATTTTGGACAGGGGCAATCAAATTGACCCAAATAAGTTTATTAACATTTGGAAAGGTGTTTTCGAGAGGCCAATATTATAGCAACATTTTAAAACACATAAAGGCCAATCAATGTTCACCAGAAAATATCAACAAGGGAGATAACTGAGCTGGTCCATTGAGAGGTTGCTATGGTTACCTTGGCCTGTAGTAGAACTGTTAATTAGTTTATTCACATTGGTGAGGATAGTGTTATCCATTACATTACCTGTATTCATGGAGAGGGCATTATTAATATAGGATTGAAATTTTACAGCTTTAGTTCATGTGTGACAACATACATCAGTATAGCATGGCTGGGTTAACCAATATTAATGGAAACATCTCCCAATACCTGTGAATCCGAAAATTCAAATTCCATGAGGTACGCAGTTACGAGCAATCATACTTTTAAATTATACTTTTTTTACTATTGGTTGTCATGGAATTTAGCGAGACAACCCTGGAGAGATGTTTAGTGTCACAGCATTAGCGATATTCTATCCATCATTTGGACTGACTTGAGAGTTAGCTACACATAGAGATAGGAGAGCCATGGAGTGCACACAGCTACATGTTGTAGTCTAGTTACAAGAACAGACATCACTGAAGCAGAGGGGACAGGAGGACAGATAGAGGAGAATGTACAGAGAAACTGAGAACCGTCCAGGGTTACATACTAGGTGGCCCATCTGGAATAAAAGAGTGGAATGATGATTGTTCTATAATATTGAAAGAATGAGGACATGACTCACTGAATAACATAAAACAGGAAACTTCAAAAGCATAAAGGTACATACAGACAAGGGAAATATGTCACAGGTCATCCTTATACTGCATCATGTACTCTCCCACTGAACACAGTCATTCTATCCCCATTGGCTGTCAATTAATACTACTCATTGTAACATCCTGGCCATCTCCAGCAAACCCTAACATGAAGCTGCGCTATCGAAACCCCTCGGCTCTGAACCCCAGCTATTATAATGTAAGGGTGTCTCTACCAATTGATTGGCTTATGGGAAGAAATATTTACCCCTGGTATTGTAAGTGTACTTTCTTTGAAAAAAAAAGAAGTTTTCCTCCCCTTAAATTAATTTGTTTCTGGAATAAATTGAAAGAGCTGTATCGATGTCTCACCAAAACAGCAGTACACATGGCTAGATAAATACAGTACATGTATACTAAATGGCACATGTATGTCATTTTCAAAACAGATTTGTAAGCATTCTTTGCATTGTCTAAGAGAATAAATCAATAAATCAGTCATCCAATCAATAAATAAATATGATAGTATACTAACATGATATAGAAATAATATGCAAACTTAACATAGGAATTAGTGGATTTTGTTAGACAAGGGGCATAACTCTGCAAAATACTTTCTGACACGACTCATTTTCGATAGGCATCTAGTGTCATTTTCAAAACAGATTTGCAGGCATTCTTCGCATTGTGTAAGAGAATAAATCAATAAATCAGTCATCCAATCAATAAATAAATGTGATAGTATACAAACATGATATAGAAATTATATGCAAACTTAACATAGGAATTAGTGGATTTTATTACACAAGGGGCATAACTCTGCAAAATACTTTCTGACACGACTCATTTTCGATAGGCATCTAGTTCAGGTCAAGAGAAACAACTGTATCACGTTAGGATGTTGTATATGGAACGGTTCTGAAATTATCACAATAACAAATCATAAATGGATTTTTATTTGTAAAAAGGGGCATAACTCTGCAAAATATTGTCCGAGATGACTCATTTTCGATAGGCTTCTGATTTACGTGAAGATAAATAGATGTAACAAGTTTGGTTGCCATGCATGAAACGGTTCTGTAGATATCGCGGTAACGGATTTTATTAGACAAGGGGCATAACTCTGCAAAATACTTTCTGACACGACTCATTTTCGATAGGCATCTAGTTCAGGTCAAGAGAAACAACTGTATCACGTTAGGATGTTGTATATGGAACAGTTCTGAAATTATCACAATAACAAATCATAAATGGATTTTTATTTGTAAAAAGGGGCATAACTCTGCAAAATATTGTCCGAGATGACTCATTTTCGATAGGCTTCTGATTTACGTGAAGATAAATAGATGTAACAAGTTTGGTTACCATGCATGAAACGGTTCTGTAGATATCGCGGTAACGGACGGACGGACGTACGGACGTACGGACGTACAGACGTACGGACGTACGGACAGCCGTACATGATGACGACAATACCCCTAGGCCAAAGTTGGCCGAGGGGTAAAACTTACACTCCATCACATCCTGATCATTGTCATTTCCACATGCCGTCTAAACATCTACAATTGCTGCATCCTAGCCACTCCCACGTACCTTCTAGTTACATCTAGGTCATCCATATTCCCACCTGCCATCAAATACATCAACCCATTGTTACATCCTGATCATCCACATCCTCACCTCACCCTCAAATACATCTACCATTGTTACATCCTGATCATCCACATTCCCACCTCCCCTCAAATACATCTACCCATTGTTACATCCTGGTCATCCACATCCTCACCTCACCCTCAAATACATCTACCATTGTTACATCCTGGTCATCCACATCCTCACCTCACCCTCAAATACATCTACCCATTGTTACATCCAGGTCATCCACATTCCCATGTCCCCTCAAATATATCTACCCATTGTTACATCCTGGTCATCCATATTCCCGCCTCCCCTAAAATACATCTACCCATTGTTACATCCTGGTCATCCACATTCCCACCTCACCATCAAATACATCTACCATTGTTACATCATGGTCATCCACATTCCCACCTCACCCTCATATACATCTACCCATTGTTACATCTTGGTCATCCACATTCCCACCTCCCCTCAAATACATCTACCCATTGTTACATCCTGTTCATCCACATCCTCACCTCACCCTCAAATACATCTACCCATTGTTACATCATGGTCATCCACATTCCCACCTCACCCTCATATACATCTACCCATTGTTACATCTTGGTCATCCACATTCCCACCTCCCCTCAAATACATCTACCCATTGTTACATCCTGGTCATCCACATTCCCACCTCCCCTCAAATACATCTACCCATTGTTACATCCTGGTCATCCACATTCCCACCTCCCCTCAAATACATCTACCAATTGTTACATCCTGGTCATCCACATTCCCACCTCACCCTCATATACATCTACCCATTGTTACATCCTGGTCATCCAGATTCCCACCTCACCCTCATATACATCTACCCATTGTTACAACCTGGTCATCCATATTCCCACCTCACCCTCAAATACATCTACCCATTGTTACATCCAGGTCATCCACATTCCCACCTCCCCTCCAATACATCAACCCATTGTTACATCCTGGTCATCCACATTCCCATCTCCCCTCAAATACATCTACCCATTGTTACATCCTGATCATCCACATCCCACCTCCCCTCAAATACATCTACCCATTGTTACATCCTGCTCATCCACATTCTCACCTCGCCTCAAATACATCTAACCATTGTTACATCCTGTTCATCCATATTCCCACCTCTCCTCAAATACATCAACCCATTGTTACATCCTGGTCATCCACATTCTCACCTCCCCTCAAATACATCTAACCATTGTTACATCCTGGTCATCCACATTCCCACCTCCCCTCAAATACATCAACCCATTGTTACATCCTGGTCATCCACATTCCCATCTCCCCTCAAATACATCTACCCATTGTTACATCCTGATCATCCACATCCTCACCTCACCCTCAAATACATCTACCCATTGTTACATCCTGATCATCCACATCCTCACCTCACATACATCAACCCATTGTTACATCCTGATCATCCACATCCTCACTTCATCCTCAAAAACATCTACCCATTGTTACATCCTGGTCATCCATATTCCCGCCTCCCCTCAAATACATCTACCCATTGTTACATCCTGGTCATCCACATTCCCACCTCCCCTCAAATGCATCTACCAATTGCTACATCCTGGTCATCCACATTCCCACCTCAACCTGATATACATCTACCCATTGTTACATCCTGGTCATCCAGATTCCCACCTCACCCTCATATACATCTACCCATTGTTACAAACTGGTCATCCATATTCCCACCTCACCCTCAAATACATCTACCCATCGTTACATCCTGGTCATCCACATTCCCACCTTACCCTCAAATACATCAACCATTGTTACATCCTGGTCATCCACATCCTCACCTCACCCTCAAATACATCTACCCATTGTTACATCCAGGTCATCCACATTCCCATGTCCCCTCATATACATCTACCCATTGTTACATCTCGGTCATCCACATTCCCATGTCCCCTCATATACATCTACCCATTGTTACAACCTGGTCATCCACATTCCCACCTCTCAAAATACATCTATCCATTGTTACAGCCTGGTCATCCACATTCCCACCTCCCCTCAAATACATCTACCCATTGTTACATTCTGGTCATCCACATTCCCACCTCCACACTGTTACAACCTGGTCATCCACATTCCCACCTCCCCTCAAATACATCTACCCGTTGTTACAGCCTGGTCATCCACATTCCCACCTCACCCTCAAATACATCTACCCATTGTTACATCCTGATCATCCACATCCTCACCTCACCCTCACATACATCAACCCATTGTTACATCCTGATCATCCACATCCTCACCTCATCCTCAAAAACATCTACCCATTGTTACATCCTGGTCATCCATATTCCCGCCTCCCCTCAAATACATCTACCCATTGTTACATCCTGGTCATCCACATTCCCACCTCACCCTCAAATACATCTACCATTGTTACATCCTGGTCATCCACATCCTCACCTCACCCTCAAATACATCTACCCATTGTTACATCCTGGTCATCCACATTCCCATGTCCCCTCATATACATCTACCCATTGTTACATCTTGGTCATCCACATTCCCACCTCCCCTCAAATACATCTACCCATTGTTACATCCTGGTCATCCACATTCCCACCTCCCCTCAAATACATCTACCAATTGTTACATCCTGGTCATCCACATTCCCACCTCACCCTCATATACATCTACCCATTGTTACATCCTGGTCATCCAGATTCCCACCTCACCCTCATATACATCTACCCATTGTTATAACATGGTCATCCATATTCCCACCTCACCCTCAAATACATCTACCGATTGTTACATCCAGGTCATCCACATTCCCATGTCCCCTCATATACATCTACCAATTGTTACATCCCGGTCTTCCACATTCCCATGTCCCCTCATATACATCTACCCATTGTTACAACCTGGTCATCCACATTCCCACCTTCTCTCAAAATACATCTATCCATTGTTACAGCCTGGTCATCCACATTCCCACCTCCCCTCAAATACATCTACCCATTGTTACATTCTGGTCATCCACATTCCCACCTCCACACTGTTACAACCTGGTCATCCACATTCCCACCTCCCCTCAAATACATCTACCCGTTGTTACAGCCTGGTCATCCACATTCCCACCTCCCCTCAAATACATGTACCCATTGTTACATTCTGGTCATCCACATTCCCACCTCACCCTCAAATACATCTACCCATTGTTACATCTTGGTCATCCACAATCCCAGCTTCCCGTAAATACATCTACCCATTGTTACATCTTGGTCATCCACATTCCCACCTCCCCTCAAATACATCTACCAATTGTTACATCTTGGTCATCCACATTCCCACCTTCCTTTAAATACATCTACCCATTGTTACATCTTGTTCATCCACATTCCCACCTCACCCTCAAATACATCTACCCATTGTTACATCTTGGTCATCCACATTCCCACCTCCCCTCAAATACATCTACCCATTGTTACATCCTGGTCATCCACATTCTCACCTCGCCTCAAATACATCTAACCATTGTTACATCCTGGTCATCCACATTCCCACCTCCCCACTGTTACAACCTGGTCATCCACAATCCGACCCACCCTCAAATACAACTCCCCATTGTTACATCCTGTTCATCCATATTCCCACCTCCCCTCAAATACATCAACCCATTGTTACATCCTGGTCATCCACATTCTCACCTCCCCTCAAATACATCTAACCATTGTTACATCCTGGTCATCCACATTCCCACCTCCCCTCAAATACATCAC
Source organism: Hanleya hanleyi (assembly GCA_036873755.1). Taxonomy (NCBI): domain Eukaryota; kingdom Metazoa; phylum Mollusca; class Polyplacophora; order Lepidopleurida; family Hanleyidae; genus Hanleya; species Hanleya hanleyi. Next base: position 105,446 of record JAVTVY010034588.1, read on the forward strand.
CCCATTGTTACATCCTGGTCATCCACATTCCCATCTCCCCTCAAATACATCTACCCATTGTTACATCCTGATCATCCACATCCTCACCTCATCCTCAAAAACATCTACCCATTGTTACATCCTGGTCATCCATATTCCCGCCTCCCCTAAAATACATCTACCCATTGTTACATCCTGGTCATCCACATTCCCACCTCACCCTCAAATACATCTACCATTGTTACATCCTCGTCATCCACATCCTCACCCTCAAATACATCTACCCATTGTTACATCCAGGTCATCCACATTCCCATGTCCCCTCATATACATCTACCCATTGTTACATCTTGGTCATCCACATTCCCACCTCCCCTCAAATACATCTACCCATTGTTACATCCTGGTCATCCACATTCCCACCTCCGCTCAAATACATCTACCAATTGTTACATCCTGGTCATCCACATTCCCACCTCACCCTCATATACATCTACCCATTGTTACATCCTGGTCATCCAGATTCCCACCTCACCCTCATATACATCTACCCATTGTTACAACCTGGTCATCCATATTCCCACCTCACCCTCAAATACATCTACCCGTTGTTACATCCTGGTCATCCACATTCCCACCTCACCCTCAAATACATCTACCATTGTTACATCCTGGTCATCCACATCCTCACCTCACCCTCAAATACATCTACCCATTGTTACATCCAGGTCATCCACATTCCCATGCCCCCTCATATACATCTACCCATTGTTACATCCCGGTCATCCACATTCCCATGTCCCCTCATATACATCTACCCATTGTTACAACCTGGTCATCCACATTCCCACCTTCTCTCAAAATACATCTATCCATTTTTACAGCCTGTTCATCCACATTCCCACCTCCCCTCAAATACATCTACCCATTGTTACATTCTGGTCATCCACATTCCCACCTCCACACTGTTACAACCTGGTCATCCACATTCCCACCTCCCCTCAAATACATCTACCCGTTGTTACAGCCTGGTCATCCACATTCCCACCTCCCCTCAAATACATCTACCCATTGTTACATTCTGGTCATCCACATTCCCACCTCACCCTCAAATACATCTACCGATTGTTACATCTTGGTCGTCCACAATCCCATCTTCCCGTAAATATATCTACCCATTGTTACATCTTGGTCATCCACATTCCCACCTCACCCTCAAATACATCTACCAATTGTTACATCTTGGTCATCCACATTCCCACCTTCCTTTAAATACATCTACCCATTGTTACATCTTGGTCATCCACATTCCCACCTCACCCTCAAATACATCTACCCATTGTTACATCTTGGTCATCCACATTCCCACCTCCCCTCAAATACATCTACCCATTGTTACATCCTGGTCATCCACATTCTCACCTCACCTCAAATACATCTAACCATTGTTACATCCTGGTCATCCACATTCCCACCTCCCCACTGTTACAACCTGGTCATCCACAATCCGACCCACCCTCAAATACAACTACCCATTGTTACATCCTGTTCATCCATATTCTCACCTCCCCTCAAATACATCAACCCATTGTTACATCCTGGTCATCCACATTCCCATCTCCCCTCAAATACATCTACCCATTGTTACATCCTGATCATCCACATCCTCACCTCACCCTCCAATACATCTACCCATTGTTACATCTGTCCCCTCATATACATCTACCCATTGTTACAACCTGGTCATCCACATTCCCACCTTCTCTCAAAATACATCTATCCATTGTTACAGCCTGGTCATCCACATTCCCACCTCCCCTCAAATACATCTACCCATTGTTACATTCTGGTCATCCACATTCCCACCTCCCCACTGTTACAACCTGGTCATCCACATTCCCACCTCCCCTCAAATACATCTACCCGTTGTTACAGCCTGGTCATCCACATTCCCACCTCCCCTCAAATACATCTACCCATTGTTACATTCTGGTCATCCACATTCCCACCTCACCCTCAAATACATCTACCCATTGTTACATCCTGATCATCCACATCCTCACCTCACCCTCACATACATCAACCCATTGTTACATCCTGATCATCCACATCCTCACCTCATCCTCAAAAACATCTACCCTTTGTTACATCCTGGTCATCCATATTCCCGCCTCCCCTCAAATACATCTACCCATTGTTACATCCTGGTCATCCACATTCCCACCTCACCCTCAAATACATCTACCATTGTTACATCCTGGTCATCCACATCCTCACCTCACCCTCAAATACATCTACCCATTGTTACATCCTGGTCATCCACATTCCCATGTCCCCTCATATACATCTACCCATTGTTACATCTTGGTCATCCACATTCCCACCTCCCCTCAAATACATCTACCCATTGTTACATCCTGGTCATCCACATTCTCACCTCACCTCAAATACATCTAACCATTGTTACATCCTGGTCATCCACATTCCCACCTCACCCTCATATACATCTACCCATTGTTACATCCTGGTCATCCAGATTCCCACCTCACCCTCATATACATCTACCCATTGTTACAACATGGTCATCCATATTCCCACCTCACCCTCAAATACATCTACCCATTGTTACATCCAGGTCATCCACATTCCCATGTCCCCTCATATACATCTACCAATTGTTACATCCCGGTCTTCCACATTCCCATGTCCTCTCATATACATCTACCCATTGTTACAACCTGGTCATCCACATTCCCACCTTCTCTCAAAATACATCTATCCATTGATACAGCCTGGTCATCCACATTCCCACCTCCCCTCAAATACATCTACCCATTGTTACATTCTGGTCATCCACATCCTCACTTCACCCTCAAATACATCTACCCATTGTTACATCCTGATCATCCACATCCTCACCTCACATACATCAACCCATTGTTACATCCTGATCATCCACATCCTCACTTCATCCTCAAAAACATCTACCCATTGTTACATCCTGGTCATCCATATTCCCGCCTCCCCTCAAATACATCTACCCATTGTTACATCCTGGTCATCCACATCCTCACTTCACCCTCAAATACATCTACCCATTGTTACATCCAGGTCATCCACATTCCCATGTCCCCTCATATACATCTACCCATTGTTACATCCCGGTCATCCACATTCCCATGTCCCCTCATATACATCTACCCATTTTTACATCCCGGTCATCCACATTGCCATGTCCCCTCATATACATCTACCCATTGTTACAACCTGGTCATCTACATTCCCACCTTCTCTCAAAATACATCTATCCATTGTTACAGCCTGGTCATCCACATTCCCACCTCCCCTCAAATACATCTACCCATTGTTACAGCCTGGTCATCCACATTCCCACTTCCCCTCAAATACATCTACCCATTGTTACATTCTGGTCATCCACATTCCCACCTCACCCTCAAATACATCTACCCATTGTTACATCTTGGTCATCCACAATCCCATCTTCCCTTAAATACATCTATCCATTGTTACATCTTGGTCATCCACATTCCCACCTCCCCTCGAATACATCTACCAATTGTTACATCTTGGTCATCCACATTCCCACCTTCCTTTAAATTCATCTCCCCATTGTTACATCTTGGTCATCCACATTCCCACCTCACCCTCAAATACATCTACCCATTGTTACATCTTGGTCATCCACATTCCCACCTCCCCTCAAATACATCTACCCATTGTTACATCCTGGTCATCCACATTCTCACCTCGCCTCGAATACATCTAACCATTGTTACATCCTGGTCATCCACATTCCCACCTCCCCACTGTTACAACCTGGTCATCCACAATCCGACCCACCCTCAAATACATCTACCCATTGTTACAGCCTAGTCTTCCACATTCCCACCTCCCCTCAAATACATCTACCCATTGTTACATTCTGGTCATCCACATTCCCTCTAATATATCTACCCATTGTTACATTCTGGTCATCCACATTCTCACCTCCCCTCAAATATATCTAACCATTGTTACATTCTGGTCATCCACATTCCACCTCCTGTTGCAACCTGGTCATCCACATTCCCACCTCCTCTCAAATACATCTACCCATTGTTACATCCTGGTCATCCACATTCCCACCTCCTCTCAAATACATCTACCCATCGTTATATCCTGGTCATCCACATTCCCACCTGCCCTCAAATACATTTACCCATTGTTATATCCTGTCTATCCCCATTCCCATCTGCCTTAGATATGTCTACCCATTGTTATACCCTGGTCATCTAACTTCCACCCCCCCACCAACCCTGATTCATGTCCTGGTCCTCACATTCACAACTCCATCAAAATACAAGGATGAGAAGGTCAAAGCTAGCCACATACTGTTCCATTAAGAATAGCGAGTTAGAACAAAGACTTGTGGGATAAATGTAGTACATGAACACAAAGAGGGACTTGATTAGGGATTAGAGAAAGAAAGAAACATCTTTGATGTTTTTATACACAAGGGTTTCAAATTAAAATGATTGAAATTTAAAACTGATGAATCGTTTAAGTTCACAAATTGAGAACGTGGTTAAGATAAACAGAGGGAGAAAAATAAATATTTACTGAATGGCAGAATTTTATAACAATACACGAGAGGATTATGTTTTAGGTTAGAGTCAGCACAGAGATCCATCTAATGGTCAAATGTGAACACTTTACTGAAGACAAACTGAAATTTATGGGTATTTATTTATCCCTGAAACAGCAAAGGTTAACAGAATAGAAAAGAAAAGCACACAGAAAATAAACTAATTGAATATAATTGACATAAATATGACAAAAAGATAATACATGCTCATACAAAAGTTTGGACACATCTTCAAAGCCTAACATATATCAGGGTTGCATGTTCTGATTCCAGTTTATAACACTTACTTCCTCAAGGAACTAAATAGCAGAATATACACTAAAATAACCAGTTTCTACACACTTTGTATTTTTGAATACAATCCCAGATTAAATCCTCACAGAATATAGCTAGCTATACTGTAAGCATTATAGAATCTGATTAATATGCCCAATATCTGAAAGCTGACAGTGTGAGCATGTGGACATAATTATCACATTATTGACTATAGCAACAGACACACCAGTGTGAGTGAAATAGTTTGATTATTTTTAAAGCTTCGAATTCAATTGGAGCGTCCATCAAATGATAAACCCAAATATGGTTAATTGGAAGTTGTGCATCACATTTCACCGTTGTACTCGCCTTAACTTTGGACAACTACATAGGTGACTTAGAGGCAAGTTTATCTCAAGGTCAACTTGTCGCATTTGCCTTCACTTGGCACACCAAAATCCCTCTATGGCAAAATGCTAAGGTTTTGAAGACCTGGCTAAAAACCACCAAACACATCCTTGCCTGTCCAATATGTTAAACATTGATTATTTTGTCAAAATGCTTTTTACTTTGTCAAACTATAAAGTACCAAGATGGTCAATATAGAAGAACTATGCTTAGGAACTCTGTGTCTCTTCACTCCCATTATGCACAGAACGTCATAGTGTTCTCTTTCATTTATTCCTTCATGACTGTACAACGTTCTATAAATGAAGGGAGACAAGCGAGCTGATTTTCTTGGTGCATTTTTTCTAGATGATCTTGGTTCATAGTTTGATATACAAATCAAAGTAAAAAGAATTTCTACAAAATAATTATTGTATAACTTTATCCAAGGATATGCATTGAAGATTATTACTTCAAAACCAGTACATTTCACCTTGAATTGATTGCATTTATTGATACTGGGTTGAGTATATGGACTATTGGTGTATTGATATGTTACCTGGTTTGAGCTGACCCCAGTCTACATCCTCTTCTTCTTCCTCTTTCTTCTTCTGATCTCTGTAAGTACAACAATATTAATGTTTGCTTCTTCACGATTACAGCATCCATAGTAATGGAAAGGGTTATCAACAGGGTTCATACACTTACACTAAAACAAAATTCCAGGAGTTTTCCAGGAGTTTTCCAGGTCAACAATTTCAAATTTCCAGGTATAATTTTATTGCAATTCCAGGAGTTTCCAGGACTTTTTCACGGGTTATTCAAGCATGGTTTTGAAACTACTACGTAAGATCTCGTTCCTTTATAAAACACTTTCGTTAAAGAAATCTCGAATGGTGAATCCAGTTGCTGATTTTCTCTGTTCAAGTAACTGTTTGTGTTTAACACCCTTGGCGTGACTACGAATGGCAGGCTCCCCCATATTGGAAATATCAAACGTTTTTTGACAAACTTTACACCTCGCGTTGGACTTATCTGCACCCCGTTCCAACCAGGCGGTGTAATTTGGTTGACTGAGCCAGCGCTCGTTGAAGACACATTTTCCAGGGGGCATAGTCAAGGTTCAAAAGTTCACCGAAGCGTGTCAACATTGACGGTAAACAAATTCTGAGCGGGAATTCTAGCAAAAGTGATTGAAGACCACTTTACGGCGAGTACAACTCTTAACCATTGATGTCGCAAACGAACTCAGTGAGTAGTCTCCCTTTATTCAGTTTCCCTTTACGGCAAGTCGCGCACCTGTCACGACAATGAATGTTCGACGACCGGTCACCCAACATGAACAATGATAGTTTCGATTGATTTGATTACAGTTTACGGAGTTTCAACGTATATCATAACATTTGACCAGGCAAAAACGTTCGATTCGTGTGATTTGATTAAAATTAAGGAGTTTCCAGGACTATCACTTTATTTTTTAGGACATTCCAGGACTTTCCAACACTAGAATTAAATTCCAGGAGTTTTAAGGAGTTTCCAGGAGCCATGCGAACCCTGTATCAAAGCTGATACTGGGGCAACTACATCCGTACAGTGCAACAAAGAGAAAACAAGATTTGTGTTTTCAGATATCTCCTGTATTTGAACTCCCCTGTGTTTGGGTGCTGAAAGAGTTTTGGGTATCCTATATGTTTAGGGTGTCCCCTGTCTTTGAGCTCACCTGTGTTTCAGCAGAGACCTAAAATCCAGACTGGAATCTTTAGGATCTGAGAACATATAAAATCATAAAAAACACATAAAATAAACATTGACTCAGACACAAAAATATACAATGAGAACACTTCAATCCTCATTCAATTATAATACACAAAGTAGTTCAATTTCCTGTGAAGTGAAATACCTGTACGATAAATGCATCTTTAATTTTAATACAAGATATAACACTGGAAGACTTTAAATGAAAACAGGAGCATCAGTGGTCGAGCTACATTAACCCTACATTCCTGATAGCATTCCTGTTCATATCATATACACTGGATAATCCTCCAGATCAAAACAGGACTTCACTGATGACCACACATACCCTTGACAAAGACACTGAATGAGGCTGTATCAGTCGTGAAGCCACCCTGCTCCAAATTCACAGTATATTTGGCCTCATCTTGGGTTCGTGTTTTCTTTATATTCAGCGTGATCGTCTTATTTTTGTCATCCAATGTGATTGATGTCCTCGTATCATCTCTCAGTTCTCGGCCTGCACGGAAAATCTTCACACCCGGCATACTGTTCCCCTCAATATTCATGGTGAGGCTAAGCTGATCACCTGAAGGCAGAGAATTTTGATGTGACAATAAACAATATAATGTACCTTCAATACACACTATACGTCTTTCAATGGGGAATTTTTCATAAAATATAACATCAGCCAGGCAAACACTAAAATCTCACAGTGAAAGTAAAGATACTTTCACGGTAGCCACCTATGGGTGGATCATGTGATCCAATAGCAAACATCTGTATTACATATACCAAGTCCTGCTATTTGGATGGAGCTTCATTTCAACAAACGACAGAACCAGTGTGGCTAACAATGACTTCCACTGCGTTTGTACACAAACATTGACGGCTGACCGCTGTTGTTCTGCATTTCAATGTTGTCTGGCCAGATGAAAATTACATTATCTGAATTCTTTGAAGTTCAGTTTTGAAGAGGACTATATCTAGAATGTAATCTCAAGTACAGGCTTGTACAACTACTGTCTGTCTCACATTACGAAGCAATGGGTTTTCGGCAATATATCAGAGCCACTTTTTCTCAGAGCAGTGAAATTTGTCATAGTATTTGTGAATTTGTGCATTTTTATTGAAATTTTAAGGAAATCTATTCAGAATCAAAGAAAATTTCCAATATCTGGCATGTTATTTTCAAAGCACAATGACTTTGGGTTTGCAATGTTGCAACATTTAGACTGGTCGCTATGATGTCGTAATTTAATATGCAAAATTGTTTGAGTGAAATTCGTTTGGTGAATTTGATCCACATGTTGGTTGGATTTTCATGAAATTTCAGGATAAAAAATGCACAAATCTTCAGATGATGTGCGAAATGTGCTGTGAGAAAAATTTGCTCCGATATATTGCCGAAAATCCCATTCCCTCATAATGTGAGACAGACAGTAGTAAAACCTCTTTGAAATCCATCCAAGGTGAATTGTGAGCAGTGTTCAGAGTATGGTAAATGTCACTTACCCTCCACAACGACCTGGTTGGGGATTTTATCTTTGATTTTCGGCCCGTCAGCTGGACCTTTCGTCTTGGACATCCTTCGTGGACCTTCTGCTTCATAGCCTGGAGCCTGTCAATAATAGGGCATAGGATTAGAGAGAGACATCAACAAAGTCATACCACAATGTACAGGACATCTTTAAAGATATACCACAGTGTACAGGACATCTTCAAAGATATACCACACTGTACAGGACATCTTCAAAGATATACCACAGTGTACAGGACATCTTCAAAGATATACCACACTGTACAGGACATCTTCAAAGATATACCACAGTGTACAGGACATCTTCAAAGATATACCACACTGTACAGGACATCTTCAAAGATATACCACAGTGTACAGGACATCTTCAAAGATATTTCATAGTGTACAGGGAATCTTCAAAGATATCCCACACGGTACCCGGACATCTTCAAAGATATACCACAGTGTACATGACATCTTCAAAGATATACCACAGTGAACAGGACATCTTCAAAGATATCCCACAGTGTACCGGACATCTTCGAAGATATACCACACAGCACAGGACATCTTCAAATATATACCAGTCATAACAGTGTACAGGACAACTTCAGCGATATACCAGGGCATCTTCAAAAGTACAATATTCCAGTGGACCAGACCTTGAGAAATGATTCAGTACTAATGGTACCAGTACAAAAAACATGGATAAGAACTGTATTGTGGTGCAAGCAGGTGGTACTCTCGACTTATCAAAAGTAAGGCAAGAAATAAGATGCACACCTCTAGTAAGTATTCAGTAATGGATCTGTGAACTTACAGGTATATAGGAAGACAATTTCTAATGAGGATTATTTGTAGTCATTAAATTTTAATGTGTGCTCATTTCCATTATCTTAGAAACTACAATGGACATCCATAAAAAGATACTTGACTACTTATATTTAACATGTTTAATAGGAGATTTATACTTATTAAGTAGATTGTACTGAGATACATATCTGTGTGATATGAACATGGCACCTATTAAACTGCCCAGCAGGAAAGTCAGCTCCCAAACTTCAGTTGAATATGGGGAATAATATAATTCCTCCTTTAGAGAAAACTGCACCGTGCACGACCATGGACACCACAAACTAAGGTCTTCATAACAGAATGCATTGGAGCTTAAAAGAAGAAACTGCAATCCTCACTATTTTATCTACTCAGAATGAAACATCTTACCTTGGATCTCATCCTTATTTTTACTTTTCTGGGCATGATTTAAAAATAGTCAAGAATCCAGTAACAATGTCACAATGCTGATTTCCTTTCACATCAGAGAGAAAATACACAACTCAAACAGAGAGAGAGAGAGATAAGGAGAGGATCAGAGATAAGAGTACCAACATCAAACTTTCCCTACTTTCAGAGCTACCAGAAACGAACCAACCACTCAAGATAAAAATAGGAAATCAAAACATCAACCCAAATACTATATAAACATAATCCACTCGAAAGATGGAGCTTGCATTTTAGTTAAACTAGTTTCTTATTTCGCGAAGAGTTGAGAGCTTCTTTTCACATATCTTAAACTTTGTGATGGCTCAATTATTCTTGGGCATCTCTGCTTCATGATAAAGGTAAACGTCTACAATGTAAACATCTTCCCGGAGACTGCCCTTCTGATTCCCCATGGAGATAGTTTTTGTTCCGTCAGATATCCAGTCTTGTCAGAGAGACGGTTATAATTGGCGAAAGAGCCACCTGTAAAGATCTGAAGTGTTCACAGATAACATTGCACTACCACCACTAACAATCACAGGGGGGATTATGGAGGGGAAATATCAGTCCAGCTGGCAAATCAAACAAATATTGGGAGACAACTCTTCAGTATAGATTCATATTCGCCATAATGTATCTCAGGTATTTGCAACCCATTCTCATGGCATCAGACCTCCTACTGTCAGATACACCCTCTGGTTGCATTCAGATTACCACATGGCAACCTGAACGCGGCACACTGAACGCTTTGTGCACATGGTGATCAGTCAATCAGCATCTTTCGTTACTAAATGAAGCTGAGTGGGCTTAGGATTTCGCAGCTGAACAAGGTGTTGTGCTCTTGTCAAATTGTTAATCTAAACTTCTACAAGATATACTGGATGCATTTTCCATCTCTCTTGTGTGCAGATAGTCATTCTTTTGTCAGTCAAATTGACGAGGACTGAATATGCATACACGCTACATTTTTTAGTCAAATGCAGTCAGAGGGTACACCAACAGACTAGGAGGTTAAAAATCTGACAATGGGAAAATGTTGGCAGCTCATATTTCTGCACAAGCTTTCATTTAACCTGTGCCTCCATTGAGGATGGATCTGTTCACTCTGTACAAATCAGCCTCAAATTACTCCTGTGTAACATCATTTTCAAGGCTATCGTTTATGCGAATTGTATGCATTTCTGAGCAGGAACAAATTTCTAAAGCTAATCTACATGCATCATAATATCTGTGAAATGCAAATAATGTATGTGACAAGACTAGAGTAAATAATAAAAGTACCACTCACTGTACACCTCATTGGAATCAAGGAGATTGAAACACATAACAATCAAATCAGTTCACCCTACACTAGTGATACACTTGTCCCTCAACGTGAGGGAGGAGACACTGATGCGTAATGCGTTTCTAATGCTGTGTCAAGGACAGTAGAACTATCAAGGGAAATAACTGTGTCATATTGAATCAGCTCAATGTACACTATACCATGATCCGTGCTACAATGAAGAATAAGTGAGGTCCATGCTAAAGTGAAGAAGAAATGAATTTATCTGGCAATATTACCTGCTTGTCAGCACTGGATTTACCTGTGAAATCATAAAATGAGTAAATTTAGTAAACTAACCTACATATATTTGTATAATAATACTGACAGCAGGTTCTAACATGTTTATTAGTAGCTTCAGTAGAGCTATGGAAGAGGGGTTGTAGAATAGTACAAATGGGGCTTAATCACAGACCTGTACATCACAGTCACTAAGACATCTATATCATGGTATAAGAGTCAAGGATGGGCAAAATTAGTATAGTATTAATAACTCCATGAGGTCCGAGGTTAAATACTGAATGGTTAATTTTGAGTATTGTTGATACAAATCAAGTATGAGATATCTTCATTTCTATGGATAAAACACTAAACAAATACAAATATATTTATGTAATTAACAAAACTGAAAAGGAGTGCAATATTTTGTACATTGGACAGGTGACATCACAAGAGCATGTTTTGACAGACAATTGTTCACATTTTCACTGATACATCTCGACACTTTATTCCAGTGTTAAATCTGTACATAGTGTGTGGGACACATTCATACTGAAAGAAAATATAATCAAAATAAATCAATTCAGATTCGTAACTACACATGTACATGTAAAAAGCTAAAACAAAGATAAACAGATACAGATATACACAGTATCAAATTCACAAAGTTTTGGTGTAAAATTACTGAGATAAAGTTTATAGTTATTGTGGGTTAACCACGAGATTGAAAGGGTGTGTCTTATTTCTCGATCCACATATCATATTACTACTGATGCCCGAGGAAATATTTTTCACATCTACAAGGATTGGGTGGGGGGTGCCAAGAGAGAAATTGGGTTGACACTTTCCATTCTGAGTGTGGTGGGTACACTGGGGAATCAGCGGTGTCAATTCTGGGGGGGGGACTCAAATTCATCTCTGCTGGGTCAGTTGAAAGAGCATGACACGCAGCTAATCCAGTTGTCTCCCTTTTTCTCTGCCTTCAGGATCAGTACAGAACTGAACAACAGAGAAAATATATAATGTGGAATTTTATGAGAAACAAAATACACCTCAATATGCCCAGATGTTCGATGAGATTAAATATGCATCAGTGCTAAAGCTAATGTGGTAATAAATTTTCAGTCTCAGATCAAGTTACTTTGGCAGCCACATGCATAAATCCATTGCTCCATGTCAAAGTGAGGGCAAATAAGTTGATTATAGTATGTATAAACAGCCTGACAAGATAATATTTATCCACTGAATCTAATTTTGTACTTACTTTTTAACAAGACTAGTAAATTTAAGCCCACATTAGCATCACTAATACAAAAATTGAGCACCCAAGCTAAATGATATAAAGACGTTTTATGTAAAATTTTCTACGGTACATTACCTGTAAGCTTCCTGCAGCGGTTAGATGTCAGAACTTACATAAGGCGACAACAAGAGTGAGGGTTAATAAAGCACACTGCATCACAAACACTTTATCTCCTCTGATTTAGGTACATACAGTATCATTATAACTACAGGACTTTCTCAGACATATATTCAAATTAATCATTATAAACTGAAGTATTGAATATATTAGTAATTTTGAAACTAAATTCTGAAAATTATTTTAACAACCTGGTAACCAGAAAAGATTTTCCCCATAAATCTAGATGTTAGTAGTAGTGATGTGATGTACTCTGATATACATACAAAAATACGTGCTCTAATAGACATACAGAAAATAGACATAAGGTATAGAGAACATATGGGTTATAATAGGTCTTGGAACACTGTTAAAAATTCATTGTTAATAATTTGTTAACTCTCCCAATGAAAGATGTCAGGACTGGTGTGTTGTTGTTTTTTTTCAGTTTACATAAAACATTCATGGTAAGTGTAAACTCTATAATGTGATGAATGGGGATGACAAAGAGTTCACAATAAAATGTGATACAATTGCCCATGGAAACAAATGAAAATTGCTTGATGAAAATTTCCCAAACTTAAAAAAAACAAAAATCAAGTATAATAACAAGAGGAATGTCTAAAGGCAACAAAATGATACATAAAAAACAATCTGGGGTTTGCACTTGTATTCAAGTTATGTAATTCAAGTTAATCCTTAGACAATACTATTTCTCCCCAATAGCAGTAGGTGGTGTACGGACAAATGGCTGACCACATGAGTTCTGGTTCGTTAATTGGGGTGCTTCACTATCTCTCTAACCTGGCAAATATTTTTAATTGATGATAACTGGACTATTTGCACCCTCAAGTTGCTAAAGTTATCATAAATGAAAGCTTATTGGTCCTCTCATGAAATAGTAGCAAAATTTTATTCATATTTATCATATTTACATCAATAGGCAGGGTGCGAAAAATAGAAATTCAATTTCTTGTTGTTCATAGACAATTTCAGGCAACCAGTAATGTTATTCAAGTGAGAAAGCTACATAAACATATAGTTGCCCTGAGCAACTGGGCAAAGGGCTATTTTGCACCCTGATAGGGGCATAGCCCATTGTCTCATATATCTTCAAAACCATGAAAATAAGCTCTTGCTGCAAAGGTACCATTTATGGCAGGATTTATGAATGGCTGAGCATTCCCGTACACTGCATATTATTGAAGTTACTTAATTATTTCCATATAAAATACACTGTATGTCTTCTTGACTGTTTATACTTCGTTTGACTGTCCACAGTCTAGTTCCAAGCCCTATGTATTACTGTAAGATTGAGTGGCCAAGAAAAGTGCTGACCTAGCGTACATACCGTCGTTGTCGAAGTCTTCTATAAGGACGGTGGGTCGGTCGTCATCCGCCTCATAGCCATCCTTCTCAACCTCCTCCTCCCCGGAGCTGCCTGGTGATCAGAGTGTCAATCTCAACAAGCCACATATCACATGCATTACACTGATAGATAGAACACTACATCAGAAAGAATCTCTCACTTGACACCCCTACAGTGAAACCTGTATATACATCCACCATAGAAGTGAGTGAGTGTACAAGATTTAACGTCGCTTTCAACACTATTTCAGTCATAGAAACTGTGACAGTGACCAATTACTGAGAGGTTTCTGGTCTTAATTGGTCATAGATCTAGCTGTGTAGTTCTTCTTTAGGAAATGACTAGAAAATATGGGCATTTCTGAAATACAAAAAAGTGTCTGTTTGGTTGTTCTTCCATAATATTGCACTTTCAGATTTATCTCTTCTGATTTCTGAATAAAGGACTCTGGCCCCTTTTGGGAAAAAGTTTGGCTGGAATAACATTCATCTAATATATTAAAATTTTCTGCTTGCACATTTTGGAGTTTCTAAGTAAATAATTTATTCTGTAATTAATTGTTTTAAATATTATTTCACACACTATCTTTCCTGAACTTATAACAAAGGTGTGGAGTATTTATAACTGTCTACCAAGATCAACTCAGCCCCCACTATGGGTAAACCTATCCAGCAGTAAGTAGAAGTTCTCACTTTTTAAGCTTGGAGAAGCTACAATTATTTACCTACAATGCTTACCAGAACATTATTTTGAATGATCTAACAATTATATATTGACTATCTTCGTTATCTTAAGAGAGATGAGCTTTTGAAAACCATATCAAAAAACATGAAGACAAATTTTAGACATTGTGTAAAGTCCTCTCAAAAGGGGCTCAGAGTACTTGATCATTGTGTTTTCCACGAACAGAAAGGTGTTCAAGCAAATATCATAAACCTCCACTCTCTGGTTAGAAACAGGAGGAGATTTTCAAAAGCATCAGGCTTCACTGTAGGGAATGAGTAAGACAAATTGATAGGAAGGAATCCATGGATAAGTGGAGAGATGAGATACTACATGACTCATTAAGATATAATTATAAGTGATTGTATTTTTATCTGTTTGTTGACTATTAAGAACATATTCTGCAGGCCAGAATTTCAAAAACAAATGTTTCAAATCACCTGGATTTTAAATCAATCATTTCAAAATGTATATGAAGTAAATAATTTAAGATGTAGACATTTTATATAGCACCAGGATATAATACTAGTTACCCAATTACAGATTTACTTCGAAACAAGTTTTTAGTTATTTAACATGTTTAATACACAGTGTTTTTCTCTATTCTACTACATGTAGAAAACAATTGGCAGAGTTATTGGTGTTAGCCATGTAGTGGATTATACCACGGATGAAGAGTTATTATATGTGACTCAGGTGTGTTAATGCTGTAATACATAGACAGACATTTATCAATAACTAAACAGGGTTATTTCTACTGGTAAATCATTTAGCATATGATCTACGTTAGACTTGCATTGCATACATTATTTTCTCTCTTTCTTGTAATTATTATTAGTATTTTTGTTTACCGTTTCGGGTGCAGGGACATGTAGTATATTCTCATATGCCACAGGGAAGAAGACGTACATATATACGTGTGCTGACACTTCACATTAACGTAACATTAGCTCAATGGGTGATATTTACTTAGGCTCCTTGCATTAGATATTAGTATTACCGTCGACTTTAGTTTCAGTTGTAAAGCCAGTAGTATCTCATTTCACAGGGGTTCAGATAAGGTTAGAGGGCTGTCTGGTAAGGAAGGGCGAAAGAGAGAAGGAAATATGAGACATGCGGACTGAGCGTGCTATTCTGAGCCACCTGCAGTATATGAAATGACCAGCACTTCATTTCCCTTCTTCAAAATCTGCCAGTGGTGATACTTTTAAAATTCCAGGCTGTGCAATTAGTCTTCCTGTCTGCTATTAAAGGCTAATATTCAAATCACGGTGTATTTCTATGGCAGATATTATTTCTGCTTCTAAAAGTTTAGAATTTGTAGAGAATAACATACAGTGTTGGCATTTTCTGAAGGTGACTCATTCTGGAATTAGTTTGCCTGCTGTGTACATCATCAGTCAGTCAGCATGTATGTACTAAACAGGAAAACACCAGCTGATAATATACATGCTGCTTTCAGGTCAGACTTCTTCTGCTTACATCTGTCAGTTCAATATTCTGACTTGTGAATACGTTCAAAATGGCAAATCAGATGACATTTGCCGTCAGGTCTTCTACATTTATCTAGGTTAAATTGCACGTTGTTTTTGAGACTTGTGAAATATTTAATTTATGTATGGGTGGTATAAGAGAATCGAGAATTCTGCAGAGTCACAGAAAATGCCTGGTTCCTGATAAATCATGCGTTGATGCAGTTGAAATTGATAATACCTTCCTCCAGAATGGTTGTTGGTTGTTTTTTGTATGCTGGTTGTTTCCTCGCCTCTGCCGCTGCCTTAGAAGAAGGAGGATTTTTATTATCTTCATTTTTTTTGTCGTTCGCCGCTTTACCCTTTTTACCTGCATCAGCTTTTTTCTCTTCAGGCTCTTTCGCGGCTGGCGGCTGCTTTTGCTGCGCTTTGGGTTCAGGCTCTGGAAGCGCATATGCAGGGAAATCCATAAGCAACTAGCGGCATGAAAAACAGAGCTGGCAATGCGAGCAGTCTAGTGTATCAACACAAGAGATAAACATTCAAGCAGAATATGAATCATAACTATGAAATTATTCTGTCTAATAAAAAATGTAGCGAAAAACAGTTTCACACTCCTCGAGTCAGATAAATACTGAACAAATTATCATCAATTTGGGTGAAATATGCATATTTTCCAGGAAAGAGCTTTCAAACTACTATTGCTCTGGAGTCTACTTCGCAGCATCCGAAAAATAGTAGTGCAACACAAAATCATAACGCAAAAAAGCGCATCATAAAATGCAAAAATGTAGTTTATAAGCTAAAATAAAATTCAGTGGTACGGTTGTCAAAGCAGATCTATATAATAAGCTAATACTCGGACTGTCCCCCTAAGACTTGTCACCAATAATAGATCTCTGGTCAACACAACTTAGACCTTTTATTCTACTTCAACCAAACACACTTTTTTGAGGAAAAACTGAATAACAACAAATGTAGACAATACAGCAAAAATAAATGTTTCTTACGTTGCTTCTTCTGTTCAAGATGTGGACGAGAAAGAGAAAAAGACAAATCAAGTTCATTAGTTAATAGAAATTACTCAAACTACATTTGAAATAAATTGCATAATTAATGAAACAAGAAATATTATGAAAATAATATGCTTAATTCATTCACTATGTTAACTTCATGTTATGTATGTCAATTCCAAATGTGTAAAGATAAAGAGTACAGCTAGTAAGAATCTGAATTGAAGGTTTAAAACTATCAGCCATTTTGTATCTGGGAGTTGAAACTATTGATTACTAATAAGAGTAGGAAACCATACATATTGCTCATACAAACATACCAGTTCTTCAGGTGATGGTGGTGGTACTGAAAAGGAAATGACGAGTAAATTATTAGGCAAGTTATCACTGAATATCAAATAGGCAAATCTAGCAAATATCTAACCAATCATTATCAACTTCATCAAACCATCACTCTGTGAGAACTAATATACCAAAGGAAATCAGAAACATGTAACAAGTGTAGCATACAGTTATTTTTTTATCTTTCATCTGAGATTTTCTCCCACTAAAACATTCATCCCTGCCCACTTTCCCCTGTCAAAGTTTTAAAGATTAGATTTTGAAGATTGAGAAAAGCTGGGAGCAAAAGTTAATTGAACCCTAGGAGTCCTTCAAGGGATGGAAACACTCTTAGTGATCATTGTCTGGAGGATGGTTTCTAGTAGGTCAGAGCTTGACAATCAGTGTTATGATGTATTATAAGGTGACCTATTCAATACCATCTGTTGTTATGCACTGCACAAATATCTTGCATGTCATTCATATGGGAAGACAAGGTTGAGCATGTGGATATTCAGTATTAGCAAGGTGTGGAATTCAGGTCTTTCTTCTTGAATTTGTTCTTGTCCCTCCCCCCCCCCCATCACCTTCCCCCCTTATAGATATAAGTGTGACAAGGGATGCCAATGCCAATGAACCAAATTATTGAATTTCATGTAAGGCCAAATTAGCAGCATAAATTTTGCATACATTAAGGATCTGAAATTGAATAGCAAATAGCAAACCGTTGCATTGTACGGGGGTATTTTGATTTAAGTAGGATGGGAGAAGAGAGGGCAGGCACGCTCAAATGATTTCAGTGGCAAGAGCATACCCCATCTTTTAATGGAGAACCCCAAGTCTGGTAGGGCAAACCTGCAACATCAACACTTTAACCAAGATGTTGAACATTTAGTCCTAATGCTGAGGTCACAGCAATTGTCCCCCTATTCACAATATGCAGCCGCAGTTTGAAGAAGTCCTACCATTAACTTGAAGACTGGCCATGGAACTGGCATTTCCAAACTGGTTCTTCACTTCTATGCTGTATTTGCCAGCATCCTCTGGAAAAATTTCAGGGAAATGGAGTTTACATGTTCCCTTGTCATATATCATGTCGTAGATCTTTGACTGCTTCATTTCCTTCCCATCCTTGAACCATGTGACTTGAACGGGTTCCGTTCCAGTAACTTTAGCAACAAATTCCACCATATCACCATCTGTCACCACCTGAGAACAGTAAGATTATCATATTATAGTAAGGATTCGGTATTATAGTAAAGGATTCAGTATAATAGTAAGAATTTGGTTCAATTTAGAAAAATATCAATAGTAACCATCAACATCAATGTTTATAAAGAATTCAAACATTGAACAGATATTCCATTTCAAAGGAACACATTTTACTTTCCTTTTCCTATGAAGTATGCTACCATCTGCAAATTGTCCGGTAGTCAGTCAGTGAGCGAGTCCATCCGAATCCTTTCATCATCAAAATAAGTAGAACCATTAACATTAGAACCTTGAATTTTTGCATGAAGGTGCATTAGGGGACTGTTACCAGCAAGTTCTGAGCTGACCGAATTCTGATGAAAATTTGATTTATAATTATTTTTTTTTTATTTATTGATGGCTCAGCGAGTGCAATGTCATGCCCATCGGGAATCCTTGACTGTATGTTTCACTGTGACTTTTGAAGGTTCCCTGATATGGCATATCACGTTGGACACTCCGGTTCTCATAAAATCACAGAAGTTAAGCGATTTTGAGCCCAGTCAAGACTTGGATGGGTGACCTCATGCTGTACTGATAAGTGTTCAGGCTAATAGGAACTGAGGGCGATAATAGTTGCTACGCTAATGACTCACCAGCGGTAACATCTGGGAAAGTTAATAGTACCCACTGTCAATTAGAGACTGCTATATAAATTCTCTCACGGTAGCACATAGGGCCCCCAAGTCATCTCTCGGGGATCTCTCGAGTACACACTTAAATCATATCAAACCCTACTTCGTAGGTCTTGTAACGTTAGTCACACTGCCATGTTAAATACTGGTTATGGGATTATTTTCCGACTAGTAAAACCCTACCCTACATTGCAGACTATACCCATCTGCTGTCTGCCTTAGCACTAGTATATGCTCTGCAATCAATAGATAAGATATTTGACAAGATCTGTATCACACAGATTAAAACTGTCTGGCATTTACAACACACATTCTTAACCACCCTGTCATTCTGTTCAATAGCCGCAAAGTGTGGCAGCCAGCAAACTCTGAACATTGGATATTATCCAATCACAAACCAGTGTAACTTGCAGGGGGCATTGATTTTAGTATGCACAGTCTAACTGAGCGATCAAACTTTTGCAGTGGCTAATACACCAATGAAGGCACGAAGAGCCACTGTTTGCAGGGTAGTAAAACCCATATTCTACAACAAAGATCAAGGCCCAACCTGAAACAAAACTATTACCTTCTTGAGTATTTCACATGAACAAACTCTCATACCTGTGGAACTAGTTTATCTGTAATTTTAGGTGGTTCTCCTTTGACTTTGGCTGCTGGTGGTTCAGGGGCTAGAAAAATCAACCGACAATAAAGTGAATAAACCTTGACAGTCTGTGCAGATTGCATCACAAAGTAAAAGTTTTAGGACAAACCACACATGTGAAATACAGTCAGCTTTCTATTCAGAATTCAACCAGGCAGCAGAGATGAACTTAAAAATCTTGTACGGCAAGACCTCTAATAATTCAATCATGTTAAGACTACCTTTCAACTCAATTAAATAAAAAATTTTAGACTCAAGGACATGTTCAGTCACCAACAACTTTTACAGCAACCCATTTGTGAATAGTGTTGAACAATCAGACGTGAATATAAGAACAACTTTTTTTAGGAACTGGCTTCTAAAATGTGTTTTTAAGTGATCAAATTATTAGGGATCTTACCTTACACAGGCAATCCTGTGACTGATCTGTGATTTGCATTAACTGTACAGTTTTGTTCAGGAAGGCCCTGAGAAGTTCTGATCAGCTGCTAACCATACTATACTGAACAGTAACTGAACAGTACCATTAAGTTCCTGATAGGTGCCAAGCAGTTACTGTACAGTTCTGTTCAGGAAGGCCTGGACACGTTCTGATCAGCTGCTAACCATACTGTACTGAGCAGTAACTGGACAGTACCATAAATTCCTGATAGGTGCTAAGCAGTTACTGTACAGTTCTGTTCAGGAAGGCCCTGAGAAGTTCTGATCAGCTGCTAACCATAATTTACTGAACAGTAAATGAACAGTACCATTAAGTTCCGGATAGGTGCTAAGCAGTTACTGTACAGTTCTGTTCAGGAAGGCCCTGAGAAGTTCTGATCAGCTGTTAACCATACTGTACTGAACAGTAAATGAACAGTACCATTAAGTTCCTGATAGGTGTCAAGCAGTTACTGTACAGTTCTGTTCAGAAAGGCCCTGGCAAGTTCTGATCTGTTGCTAACCATACTGTACTGAGTAGTTAACTGGACAGTACCATTAAGTTCTGATAGGTGTCAAGCAGTTACTGTACAGTTCTGTTCAGAAAGGCCCTGACAAGTTCTGATCAGTTGCTAACCGTACCGTACTGAGCAGTAGCTGAACAGTACCATTAAGTTCCTGATAGCAGGGTTCGTACACAATGGAGGCCCCAGTTTTCAAGGTCTTTTCAAGGTAATAATTCCTGTTTTCAAGGTATACACTTTTTATGTAATAAAGGAATACAGGCAAATTTTTTGAGTTTTCTTACCTTTTTTCACTTTTACTAATGACTTGCTGAGATATTATTGTTCATACTTAACATTGTCATGCACTGACGATACGCTGCCTATTAAATTTCAAATATGACACTTATGTTAAAGATGTGTGATAATCTGATGTTTCTGTCACATTAAAATGTTCGTGATGTCTTGTGGATAGCCTATTTATTCACACACCGTCACCCATGTGGTGTTCTCTGAGCCTTGCAGTCCGTAATTGGGCTACTGGTCCTCGTGATCCGTCTTAAATTTCCATACTGCTGATATGTGTTTTGCCACGCATGTGGGAAGTCAAGGCTGACTCGCCCATTTTGCCGGCGTCAAAATCTTTCTTACACACACCAAACCCAGCTTTGCGTTTATCTGCATGCTGGCAAAGCCAGTCCTTATACTTGTCATCCTTTAGCCAATTTGTATTGAAAAGGCACACCATTTCCACAATCTCTATTTAGCAGATCATGTTCAATGTCAAAAACGAAACAATTTTCAAAAGCCGCCAAAAACCACTTCGTTCTGCTGGACCTGTCGGAAACCCGAAAAATATTCATTCGGCATGAAAACTCAATGGAAATCTGAGGGTTCGCGATGTAGCGGGCCCACGTGGTCAGGTGACATTATACATATTCAGTACGCAGATGCGGTGACCGAGATTCATACAGTCGGGAACCCGCCGCTCACTTACGAGAGCATACATCAAGTGAGGTTTCTGATTTCCAAGGAGAACCTGTATACCGTGGATAGTCTCCCTTTACACAGCGTGACAATCATTTGTGAAAATAATCATACGGTCATAATCGGGGCTTATTTTTGCTAACGGATGACAAAGGACGATACAACATTCATTCAACTTTACACAATTGACAACAACATGCTAAGAATTCCCGTTTTCAAGGCCTTTTCAAGGTACATGGCCCGATTTCCCATTTTTCAAGGCATTTCAAGGCCTTGAATTTTAAATTGTCATTTTCAAGGCAATTCAAGATTTTCAAGGTAGTGTGCGAACCATGTGATAGGTGCCAACCAGTTACTGTACAGTTCCAAGCCGTCACCAACTGAACAGTTCTTCACAGCAACTGAGCAGTACTACTCAGAACCTGTACAGTATATCAGTGTTGGGATGGAAATGGTCAGTTCTCAATTATGCTGAACTGCCCAGTTAATGACTCATCAGTACTGACCCGAAGATTTCTGTGAAGTACTATTTAATTACAGCACAGAACCATCCAGTGTTAGGGCCTTTCTCAACAGTACTGATAGGTTGGGACTGCATATTATTGAATAATTTCCCAGTGTAGATAATGAATACTTCATCTTGCTAAAGTCGTTCATGATGTGACTACTCCTGACATCTTATAATAACAATAACACACCATTCAAATCTAAGATGATCAATGTGAACTAGAGGTTCCGCTTTGACCCTTGAGTTGCCGCTCCGGCATGAAGCCTATGCTGGTTGTTTTTTTAACAAAAACATACGTCTCCCCCATCCTCCCACCCTGCCTTGAATGGGCACATTATTTAAGGGAAAGTGCTATAAAATGAATGCAATAAGTATCTTAAACAAAGCTGCGTATCTAAAAATATTAATTACAAAGAAGCGATACAAGTAGATGAACGGATGGACAGACACCGGACACGGATGCATGCATGCACACATACACCAAAACCTGATCAAATGCGGGGGCTATGCCATTGAAGCTTCCATCCAAGTTTGGTGAAATTCCGTCCAGTAGTTCTCCAGATATCTTGCAGACAAGCCCTGTATATACATGTACAAGTAGATGGACGGACGGACGGACACTGGACATGGATGAATGCATGCACACACACCAAAACCTAATCAAGTGAGGGGGCTATCCCACTGAAGATTCCATCCAAGTGGGGTGAAATTCCGTCCAGTAGTTCTCAAGATATCTTGCAGACAAGGCCTGTATATACATGTACAAGTAGATGGACGGACGGACGGACACCGGACATGGATGAATGCACGCACATACACCAAAACCTAATCAAATGAGGGGGCTATCCCAGTGAAGCTTCTATCCAAGTTTGGTGAAATTCCATCCAGTAGTTCTCCAGATATCTTGCAGACAAGCCCTGTATATACATGTACAAGTAGATGGACGGACGGACACCGAACACGGATGAACGCATGCACACACACACCAAAACCTAATCAAATGAGGGGGCTATCCCAATGAAGCTTTCATCCAAGTTTGGTGAAATTCTGTCCAGTAGTTCTCCAGATATCTTGCAGACAAGCCCTGTATATACATGTACAAGTAGATGGACGGACGGACGGACACCGGACATGGATGAATGCAGACACACAAACCAAAACCTAATCAAATGAGGGGGCTATCCCACTGAAGCTTCCATCCAAGTGGGGTGAAATTCTGTCCAGTAGTTCTCAAGATATCTTGCAGACAAGGCCTGTATATACATGTACAAGTAGATGGACGGACGGACAGACACCGGACACGGATGAATGCACGCACATACACCAAAACCTAACCAAATGAGGGGGCTATCCCAATGAAGCTTCCATCCAAGTTTGGTGAAATTCCATCCAGTAGTTCTCCAGATATCTTGCAGACAAATCCTGTATATACATGTGCAAGTAGATGGACGGACGGACGGACACCGGACACGGATGAATGCACGCACATACACCAAAACCTAATCAAATGAGGGGGCTATCCCAATGAAGCTTCCATACAAGTTTGGTGAAATTCCATCCAGTAGTTCTCCCGATATCTTGCAGACAAGCCCTGTATATACATGTACAAGTAGATGGATGGACGGACGGACACCGGACACGGATGAATGCACGCACATACACCAAAACCTAATCAAATGAGGGCTATCCCAATGAAGCTTCCGTCCAAGTTTGGTGAAATTCCGTCCAGTAGTTCTCCAGATATCTTGCAGACAAGCCCTGTATATACATGTACAAGTAGATGGACGGACGGGCGGACACCGGACATGGATGAATGCAGACACACAAACCAAAACCTAATCAAATGAGGGGGCTATCCCACTGAAGCTTCCATCCAAGTGGGGTGAAATTCTGTCCAGTAGTTCTCAAGATATCTTGCAGACAAGGCCTGTATATACATGTACAAGTAGATGGACGGACGGACAGACACCGGACAAGGATGAATGCACGCACATACACCAAAACCTAATCAAATGAGGGGGCTATCCCAATGAAGCTTCCATCCAAGTTTGGTGAAATTCCATCCAGTAGTTCTCCAGATATCTTGCAGACAAGCCCTGTATATACATGTGCAAGTAGATGGACGGACGGACGGACACCGGACACGGAGGAATGCACGCACATACACCAAAACCTAATCAAATGAGGGGGCTATCCCAATGAAGCTTCCATCCAAGTTTGGTGAAATTCCATCCAGTAGTTCTCAAGATATCTTGCAGACAAGGCAAGGGGACGGACAGACATCCATCCAGACAGACAGACATCCATCCATCCATCCATCCAGACAGACAGACAGCACAAACACTAGATGTCTCCCCCCAACATAGTTGGGGGAGACATAATTATCGCAGATGAGATAGTTCTCAACAAATTGAAGAGATGATTCTAACACAAGAATCATTCCGGTCATGATCATTCTTTTTGCTGCAGTTTTCACACTGTACACTGGAAGGTATATGCATATGCACAAATCACGTCAGATTTTGTATGCGATCTGAAATCAAGAATAATATTTTTTAGGTTTCATTTTCAGAGAAGAATATGCTAAGATGGAGGTTTACCTTTGAGGTTGAGTGTGACATTGGCTGTGACTTCCCCTGCTGGGTTTTTGATCAGACACTTGTATGCACCCGAGTCTTTCTCATTTATCTGACGAGAAATACAAAATATTGAATACCACAAGGTTTATCAGCATGACAGAATTATAACAGCCCAAAAGAGAAATTAAAATTGATCTAAATTGAGATGTTGTGAATGTTATCTTTAGCTTATGTTCAGATAACATTGAAGTGAATTACACTATACCAATAAAACAATAGTCATCTAAACTGTGTCACTGTGAACTAATGGAATTGGGCAAATTTAATAGGATCAACCTTTCCTGCAAGTTTTAATTGTTCAGGCCTTTATATCACTGCCTCCTGTCTATAAACTTACTGCTGTACCCAGACAAACTATTGTCCTACATTGCCTCATACATTTTACATGAAAGTTGTGCCTTTACTCGCTGTTCATTTTTTACAATTTAAAGCATACTTTCACCTTGAAAATTATTCTCTATTCAATCACTTACTTTTTCTATTTCCATAATAATAATAAAATGGCCATTTTCGTGAGCGACATCCAGAAAATGTCGTCCACCCGACTTGATTGGCTTATTAGCAAATGTCCAATCAGCGGTGGGCTTTGTGGCCGCCTTGACTTTGATCTCCACAACAACCCTGGTGTTGTCATCTTCCAGCTTGATAAGTGGTTTGCCTATCACTGTTGGTGGTGCCTCTTTGGGTCTGAAGTCAATAATAGCGATTGTTGAAAGGTAAGAGATATCCGTATTTTGCAACATTTCATCAATTCATTTCACAATTATTGATAATGGGTTTTCAAGTTCTTTTTTATTATTAAAAAAATGTGTTCTACAACCTTTAAAAGGTGATCCTCAATTATATAAACAAATTTACAGAAAACTCGACACACAACCCAATCCACAATAATTTTCCAAGATACGAAGAACACTTCTTATCTTGAAGAATTCCACTACTTTTCAAGTCTCAAGAAGCAAACAAAGTAAACAATGAGCAAACAGCCGGACTACTCACCCTTCCAGGTTCAGGCTGATGTTTGCATTTCCCTCCCCCATGGCGTTTTTGGCGTTAACCTTGTATTGACCACCATCAGCCTTTGTAAAATTCTACAATGAAACAAAGTATTCAATCAAAATATCAAAACAACACGAGAATATTATTCAAGAATACAAAATGCATTCTGCTTTTTAAAGTAGATAAATATTGGATGACCTAGCATGAGACATGTCAGTGGTGTAATGTCACATTCTTAGGTGTTTAAAAAGTTTAAACTGGTTGCCCTGAATCAGTCACAGTAACACAGTGACCAGAACTTCATAAAAATATTGAATCATGGCAATATTTTGTTGGTCACTATTCTGTAGACTGAATAAACTTAATCTCTTGCTTCACAGGTACTTTTATGAAAAATAAAATATGAGAGCGGAAGGCTTCCCCCTCCCTTTTTTTTTGTTTTGTTTTGTTGCACACAGACCAAATATATCCATTTTTTCTGGCAAACCGATGCAGTAGTTTAGTACAATTTGAAGAATCCAACACTATTATTGCCTACAAATAAAACAAAACATCAAACAACAGAGAAAATAACAGAGAAACGAAAAATATATATTCATTCAAATATCCACTATTTCATCTAACATTTGGTGAAAAAAATGAAATCAAAATTCTAATTAGAAGTGCTTCAATATTAGGATTAAAAATTTAGTTTTTGAGGCACTGGAAAAATTAAACAGATTGCCTTACAGGTGATCCGATATCCAGCTGGGAAAAGATTAACCTTTCACGGGACTGTCTATTGTAAGTCATTAATAGCTGCCTGAGTGTGTATTGTACTGTCAATTGACTCACAGGAAGTGCCACCCTAATAGTCTGTCGTAAGAATATAACAACAGTTTGCATGGGCTTGGCTACTGTTAAATTTCCGATTCCAAAACTCATATCCGCAGTATTTTGGTAAGCTAATTATCTAGAAGTCATACTCATTTACATTAATCTACCCCCTTCTGATCAAAACCATGCAAACATCCTTATTTTTGTTTCTAATTATAATATAAACATATGAAAGTGTACTCAACACAGTGACACTTCGCTGAGACACCCGCCGTGAAGTCATCAGCGTCGGTGTGAACATTTCTCAGCTGAACAAGTTTTAGCAAGTATTTTAAGTTTAAATTGGATTTTAAACAGCCTTCATGAATAAACTTAGTGTAATAGCTATCTAAAATAAACAAGAATTCGAGTAGGTCTCATAAGACAGATTAAAAATGTACTTGACAATGGAATTCAAGCAAAAAAATAGGATTAATTCATCATACGTATAGCTGGACATATTTTGCCCGATTTCTAGCCTTTCATTTTTTTACAGAATCCGAGATTTAAACGTTTATTTTTTTGAAAAGTATCCATGCAACGCTTTTGAAATTTGGCATGTTTGTTTGTAAGCATGTTTTACTTATAAGATGATCTAGTAAAGTTTATCTCACTTTTTGTAAGTTCGGCTTAGTTTTTTAATTATTTAACTTTTAAGACAAATGACCGTAAAATAGTACATTTTTTCCAATTTATTTTAGTAAAATAGCTGTAAAACAAAACCAGGCAAAAATTTGAAAAAATGAGATAAAGTTTACTAGTTCGAGTTGGCTCCTATCAAGGTATACCATCAAAGTTGAAACAAGATCAACAGTTTTCATGAAATTTCAATTGAAAAATGGACGCTATTGTTTTCATTTGAATTGTTTAAAATTGGAATATTTTCTACACAGTAGCAGCGTCGGTTATAAAGATCATGTAGATTGAATCCCTACGATATACGCTTTCATAAAATATATAGTTTATTATGGTTATCTTGTATATTTATTGATACAGAAGACAAATTGCCGCGGCGGTGCAAAAACAGCCTCTAAGAGGACAGCTATCCTTCAATTAATGACACGACGGTGCCTGTGAATATAGAAATTCATTTTGTTCAGCATTATCATATGATCATGAATGACATTACATAAGCTAATGTTGTCCTGTTATTTATTCTAAAAAAAATGGTTTATTTATTTTGTCACTTGATAACACAATTCCCCAAACTTTCTCAGATTATTCTGAACCAAAAACGTCAGAATTTAGGTGGATTTATTCGTGCAATGTAAGGGGAGACAATGATGTACAGTATATGAATATTTCCCTTCTGAAGAACTCTCTGTTATTGTTCTGTAAAATGGCAGCAGCACATTGTGAAAGATCATTTTCACATCTACAATGCAATCTTGAAATAAAAAAGTGCCAAACCTTGGAAACCATAATCAGAAACGGTTTTCATGGATATTCGGCAAACTATCAACAAAGTAGGTGAACCCACATTATCAATGACAGGTGTTCTACCTATTTTGGTTGCCCCGGGCAAGTGAAAAAAGTTACACCATTGCAAGCTATACTGAAAACTGTGTTATAGTGAAAAATATGTTCATAAGGCTCACTTGTCCTCTTATGACTGTCTGTTAGTGATTGGTTCAGTACTTTACATCAACATGGTCATGTCTCCATAATAATGTGACCAATAACAGCAGAAATATTCTCCATATACATGTATTCGGCAGTAACTATGCAAACGTCTACCAATCAGTTTTGTTTTTCACAAGACGTTAGCGAGAAGCATCATTTTATTATATTCACTGGATTTGCAAACCGGATCTGAAAGTCATTAAAACATTATTAAAGATCATTTTTCACAGATAAAGACATTGAATATTAAGTAGCTTTCACTCTTTACAACTAAAAGACTTCACTGACCTGTCAGTCCCCCAATGTGAAGCAGTAGTGCTGCAGACAGCAAACTTGGTATCAGATGTGACAAATGAAACTGGTGAATTGGCAATCTGGTGTATCAGAGATCAATGATTACAACCAACATTGCAGAATTTCTGCAGTCCCTGTGAAAGGAATTTCTGAATAGACTTCTGAAATACTTACCAATATATCTAGATATAAATTGTAGTCATTGTTATTCTTCACTATTCTCATCTTGTGCCTAGCATCCTCTTTTAGAACTGTTGTTCCCTTGGACCATATCAGATCAGGTTGTGGGTTAGCTGTACATTTACACTCTATCGTTAACTTCTTCCCACTGGGATCTTGTACAACTTTGGGTTTCTCTTTAAACGTTGGTGCTATACCACCTGGAATCTTCTCTGGTTTTTCACCACCTACATATAAAGGGCAGCAATAAAATGAGATGTACAGGACATATATATATATAATAGCCATGTAAATCGATGAAGTGAAGAGATAATAATTTTCCATCAAATCAAAGACCATTGCGAACAGTGTCGGAAAATATTTATTTTAATTTTTGTACGATTTTATTATGCAGATTAAACTGCATTTAAAGCATGGTATTCTATGGTGGTCTGTTGCAATCATATTTAGGTCCAGTGACGTCACGCTGCCTTAATACATATATTTCAAACTTTGCACTTTCCAGTGCTTGATTCAAGCTTAAGGTATGTAAATGAGTTTAAACACATACTCACTGTTCCAATGTGCATGTTCTAATATCTGGGAAATTAAATGTAAGATTCAAATTGACTTGACACTCGTGAGTCACCATCTCCCAGATTTTGGTGACCCATGCTCATTGGAACAGTGAGTCTGTGTTGGAACTCAAAGTATAAATACCGTAAGCTTGAATCAAGCACTGGAAAGTGCATACATGTACAAAGTTTGAAATATATGTATTAAGGCAGTGTGACGTCACTGGACCTAAATATGATTGCAACAGACCACCATAGAATACCATGCTTTAATTGCAGTTTACTCTGTGTAATAAAATCGAAAAAAATTAAAATAAATATTTTCCGACACTGTTCGCAATGGTCTTTCATTTGATGGAAACTTTACTTGTGGGTTCACGATCACTTTAAAGGAAACTTTGTAGTTATATAACATTCTTCAATGTAAAAAATATACAAAAACATGACTGCAAAGCTGACTTCTATTAAGGTCATTCATTGTGATCCAATATTAGACAAGAATAGACTGCTTCATTACCCTGAAAGTTAAGTGCAATATTTGCATTTGATTCTCCCAGTTCATTGGCTGCTGTACATTTGTACGAGCCTCCGTCTTCTGGTTTTGGGTCCTGGATAGAAAGAAATAAGACATGAACTATAATATACATTGTTCAATAAATAATGAGTATTTGAATACCGTTGAAGTTGAGGCAGAACTTTTTAATGTGAGCCTGATTGCCCGCTAGGGGATACCGAGGGCAAACAAAATCTAGATGTGCAATGGGGCACATTTTAACAGCAGCATCTTTTCGACTTTTGAGAACTGTACTTTTCTGACAGTGATGTAAAAATGTGAAAAATTTTTTTTTTTTTTTTTTTTGCTATAGGTTATCCCTGGGACTATTTAAATCTTTAGTGAAATGGGGCGTTCGGGTGCATTTTGAGTTTTACTTTAAAGAACTTTTGTAGAGTGGTGTTTTATGTATACAAAGATACCATAAGTGGAACTCACGTTCTTCCACCTAATCAGGTCAGAGGCCTTTCATTTCTCAACTTTTTTGTTATTCGAGATGTAAAATGATGTGAATTTTGACATTATTGTTTTGATTTGTGAAAACTTCCGGACTTCTGAATGACAGTAAAAAGTAGTTAAATGTGAAACTCAGTCCCCAACAATAAAGTTTTGCACTGAATGGGCCTGTCCCGGACATAAACTTTTCAAAATATAGATGTAAAATGGCAGGTTCGGGACTTATATTTTAATTTTAAGAACTTCATTAGACTTATAAAGGATGTCCCTTCCTGAATTGGTTTGAATTTTCAGATGCAAAATGATGCTATCTGATTTATTCTGATAGAATATATAGCAGTTTAGTATCAAAATGTCTTTCACACTAAAGTGTTAGATGTGAACTTTTGCTCAGGCGAAACTGTTGCTCCAGCGGGAGCACACACACACCAACTACGGGCCTGATAGTGCCAGTTTGAGATGCTGTTTCTGTGTATCATCTTAGCTGTACCATCTTAGTTCACTGAAACTGGTACATGTACAACATAATGGATTCGTCCATGAACACCAATGTTTCCCCAATCTCCTCAATAACAGTGACCTCTGTGCTATCATTGGATATGTACATCAGACAAGAACCCTCTCCATAGTATTGGCCTTGCTTCACAGCAGGCGGTTGTTGAACACTTTGTGGGTGGTACCACTACAAAAAGGAAACTGTACAGTAGAAAAGATGTCTCCTTCTGTTGTAAGAACCCTAATATGTGCATATCCAAACAGAGGATCATGATGGTATAAATTTCTTCATAGCTGAACACAGAATGACCGGTTATGAAGAAGGGGTGAGTGAGTGAGTGAATTGGGTTTAACGTCGCTTTCAACATTATTTCAGTCATATCGCAACGAACCAACTAAGCACCACCCAGCCAAGTAACGTTCCTGCTGCTTTAAGAGGAAATCTTTGAAGCAACATCGAACCAGACACCCTCCATCAACCCTATAAAACACTGAGAACAGCACACAAGACACAGACAGGACGCCTACATGGAGCAATAAAGACAAGTGAGACTACAATGCTAGACATCACATTATTAAGTTCCTGTTGCTTCTCAGCAAGTAACAGGAACCGTGCCCACCAGACACCCACCAACCACCCACTATAAAGAAGGGACATGTTGACAATTCTACAGCTTCTCCTGTTTACTTACCCTGATTGTTAGCATAAGTTTATATAAGTCATCTTTTCCTTTTTCCTGGTCACATGTAAGGTGAAAGCGTCCTCCCTCAGTGATCTTGGTTTCCCCCTTGGACCACTGGACCTGAGGGGCAGGCTTGGCCTCAAGTAAACACGTCATGTTCAATACATTCTGTTGTTGTGCTATCGTTGGTTTTTGTAAAAAGTGTGGAGCTTTTCCTTCTGGTACTCTGAAATATTAAAATGAGGCTCATTAATATTTACAAATGATAGAATTGAATGCCAGCACACAACCAACACGTCTACATACTCTACAGTTAAACTGTGCCTAGTAAGAACATTTAGACTATAGTACATGGGTTGAATTGCGAAGACAGCCTAGTTTCCTTTACATTTTCACTGATTATTTCCTGTTCAAAAAATGTACACCTAGCCTCTGTATAGCCAAGACCAGGGGAAGATCGGTGAAAGGGTTAAAAACCTTTCAGCTTTCACAAAAATCATAAAATTTCAGAAGCCTGTCTTCTCTGAAAATGAGATCCTGAAGTTTCTTGACGCCCACCATTGTCTGATAATTGTAAGCTAATGACAAGAGGATCTTTTTGTCCATTCTTACTAAGAACAAACGATTGTTTGTGTAATTTTGTTTGCAGAATTTCGAATTTGAGCGAAAAAGATCGAAAAAGGGACACTGGAAAACACAAAGATATTATCTATCTAAGGTTCAGGAGTTTCAAGATTTCTAGAAACTGTACTTGATGTCGGTTGTTATAGTACAAGTGAAATGAGCAAAGTTAGTCTGAAACTGAATGTCCGGAGGATCCTTCGTCTTCGTTTTGTAGTAATTTTTTTTTTTTGCACGTGTCATCATTGGGTACTGGAAGCGAAGACTAATCTCTTTGACACTTTGGCCTGAGCCCTGATTATCTCCCTTGGATCGAAACACGCTGCTTTGGCAGACAAAACGGTGGGGCAGTTCATTTGCAACGGCATGGACTAAAGTAAACTGATTTAAAATTTGAAGAAATACATTTTAATTCGGAATCATTTGAACTCCTTGATATAGAAGGTGAAAGTATGGATATTCTCTATAGTCAATATATCGAATATGCCCCATCGCTTGATAAGCCGAATCTTGTGATGCAACGTCACAACTCGGGAATACAGTATTAATTTGAAGTGTAACTTGGATTTTCGAATTGAGCCAAAAAGGTATCTTGCACAACTGGACCACAAGGGGAACCTGTATACCAAATTAGAGAAAGATCTATGCAGCACTTCCTGAGAAATCACGATAAAATTTCATGGGGAAATCCAAAATGGCCGCCTGGTGGCTATATTGGATTTTCAAATCGGACTGAAAAAGGTATCTTGCACAACTAGAACCTATGTACCAAATTCGAAAAAGATCCATGCAATAGTTCCTGAGAAATCGCAATAACAAAGTCTCATGGGGAAATCCAAGATGGCCACCTGGTGACCATATTGGATTTTGGAATCGGACCAGAAAAGCTACCTTGCATAACTAGACCACAAGAGAAACCTGTGTACCAAATTTGACAAAGATCCATGCATAAGTTCCTGAGAATTCAAGATAACAAAATTTCATGGGGAAATTCAAAATGGCCGCCTGGTGGCCATATTGGATTTTCAAATCCGACCGAAAAAAGTATCTTGCACAACTGGACCACAAGGGGAACCTGTGTACCAAATTTGAGAGAGTTCCATGCAGTACTTCCTGAGAAATCACGATAAAGTTTCATGGGGAAAACTAAGATGGCTGCCTGGTGGCCATATTAGATTTTCAAATCGGACCGAAAAAGGTATCCTGCACAACTAGACCCCAAGGGAAAACTGTGTACCAAATTTGAGAAAGATCCATGTAGTACTTCTTGAGAAATGACAATAACAATGATTCATGGGGAAATCCAAGATGGCTGCCTGGTGGCCATACTGAATTTTCGAATCGGACCAGAAAGGTATCTTGCACAACTAAACCCCAAGGGGAAACTGTGTACCAAATTTGAGAAAGATCCATGGAGTAGTTCCTGTGAGATCGTGGGGAAAACTAAGAGTTTCATGGGGAAAACTAAGATGGCCGCCTGGTGGCCATATTGGATTTTCAAATCGGACCCAAAAAGGTGTCTTGCACAACTAGACCCCAAGGGAAACCTGTGTATCAAATTTGAGAAAGATCCATAGTACTTCCTGAGAAATGACGATAACTAGGTTTCATGAGGAAATCCAAGATGGCTGCCTGGTGGCCATATTGGATTTTCGAATCGGACCAGAAAAGGTATCTTGCACAACTAGACCCCAAGGGGAACCTGTGTACCAAATTTGAGAAAGATCCATGCAGTACTTCCTGAGAATTCACGATAACAAAGTTTCATCGGGAAATCCAAGATGGCTGCCTGGTGGCCATATTGGATGCTCAAATCGGACCGAAAAAGGCATCTTGCACAACTAGACCCCAAGGGGAACCTGTGTACCAAATTTGAGAAAGATCCATGTAGTAGTTCCTGAGAAATCGCGATAAAGCTTCATGGGGAAATCCAAGATGGCTGCCTGGTGGCCATATTGGATGCTCAAATCGGACCGAAAAAGGTATCTTGCACAAGTAGACCCCAAGGGGAACCTGTGTACCAAATTTGAGAAAGATCCATGCAGTACTTCCTGAGAATTCACGATAACAAAGTTTCATCGGGAAATCCAAGATGGCTGCCTGGTGGCCATATTGGATTTTCGAATCTGACCAGAAAAGGTATCTTGCACAACTAGACCCCAAGGGGAACCTGTGTACCAAATTTGAGAAAGATCCACGCAGTAGTTCCTGAGAAATCGCGATAAAGTTTCATGGGGAAAACTAAGATGGCTGCCTGGTGGCATATTGGATTTTCAAATCGGACCGAAAAAGGTATCTTGCACAACTAGACCCCAAGGGAAACCTGTGTACCAAATTTGAGAAAGATTCATGTAGTACTTCCTGAGAAATGACGATAACTATGTTTCATGGGGAAATCCAAGATGGCTGCCTGGTGGCCATATTGGATTTTCGAATTGGACCAGAAAAGTTATCTTGCACAACTAGACCCCAAGGGGAACCTGTATACCAAATTTGAGAAAGATCCATGAAGTACTTCCTGAGATTTTCATCTGGAAATCCAAGATGGCTGCCTGGTGGCCATATTGGATTTTCAAATCGGACCAGAAAAGGTATCCTGCACAACTAGACCCCAAGGGTAACCTGTGTACCAAATTTGAGAAAGATCCATGCAGTAGTTCCTAAGAAATCGCGATAACAAAGTGGGGAAATCCAAGATGGCCGCCTTGTGGCCATATTGGATTTTCGAATCGGACCAGAAAAGGTATCTTGCACAACTAGACCCCAAGGGGAACCTGTGTACCAAATTTGAGAAAGATCCACGCAGTAGTTCCTGAGAAATCGCGTTAAAGTTTCATGGGGAAATCCAAGATGGCCGCCTTGTGGCCATATTGGATTTCCGAATCGGACCAAAAAAAGTATCTTGCACAACTAGACCCCAAGGGGAACCTGTGTACCAAATTTGAGAAAGATCCATGAAGTAGTTCCTGAGAAATCGCGGTAACAAAGTTTCATGGGGAAATCCAAGATGGCCGCCTTGTGGCCATATTGGATTTTCGAATCGGACCAAAAACGGTATCTTGCACAACTAGACCTCACGGGGAACCTGTGTACCAAATTTGAGAACGATCCATTTAGTAGTTCCTGAGAAATCGCGGTAACAAGAATTTTTTACGGACGGACTGACGACGGATGGATGGACGACGGACCACGGACAAAAAGTGATTTGAACAGCCCACCATCTGGTGATGGTGGGCTAATAACATAACTAAATGTGGCAGAAATTCAAATTAATATTTCCTTGTTAGAGATGGATTAAATCAACTAACATTTTGTTTCAAGGACTCAACCTTAGCGGATACATTCAAGCAGTGTTTCATTCACTCATATTTGAATTCAGACATTTGTGAGTAACTCATACATGTGGTGCTACAGCAGACATTAAGTAGCCCTGGTAAATCACTACTTATGGTATTATATTATATACTCTGTTCATAACAGTTACCAGAGCTCTATTTCACATTGCCTTGGTCGAAATAATCAAAATCTTGCAAATCTTAATCTTGAATGAACTTACTTTGGCTTTTTCCCACCTGGAAGAAAAGAAAAAGGGAGTTAAAATTTTATTCTAAATGGTTTGATGTATACTGAACTGTGACGATAACATGATATAAAAGAGACTGATTATTATTGTGGTACCTAGGACATACCGTACGGTACCAAAGTTGTACCAAGGTGGTCTAGCTCAATCATCAACTACAGAGTATTCAGGATGTTTTCACCAAGACTGAACCATCTTCTCAGTCACATGGCTGTTTCATAATAGATATGATAGCGGTAACACTAAGTGAAATCGTATCATTATGAATCATGAAATTCTTCATTCATGATTGTGAAAACACAAAGTGACACATTTATGATCAAAGTAGAGATAAGAGAACTATTGTTTGCATACATGTATATACGGTAATTTCCCTATTAATTCACCTTCCAAATTTAATTCGAAAACGGCCGATTTTTCCGCTGTCGTGATTTTGTCCATCCTAATAAAACGAACACGGGAGCATTTTCAATATCCGTGAAACAATAAATTCGAACACTCCCGTTGCCGATGAAAGTAAAGTGAATATGTTAGGCTACTAGAATCTCGTATAGTATATCGGCGTATGCTATTATTTGTAAGCGCAGAGAAACAACAGGGAATGGTACAATATAATCAGACTGAATTACTATTACTTACAGTCTATAAGGAAAACAATTGATTCAATTAACTCCGCAGTCCTGTAATTTTATCCTAACTTGATCGCGTTTCGCGGCAGTCGGTAAAAATATATACGGTAGTCCCCCCGCACACGGCCCGCTATTAAATCATTCTTCAGTTTCCAGCGTTCGTATATCAAATATCTTTCTTTAAACCAGCATTCCTTTATTTGAAAAACACACATTATTTTAAGTAACAAATTTGAGAGATCTTCAACGTTAATATATTTGTTCGTCGTATATGCTAAACCCCTCGCTGTCCCCCATTTACCTGCCCGACCTGCCCTGTATTATTCATATGGGAGGCACTTGGGCCGTGTTCAAAGGAGGCACTGGAAGGGAGCAGAGTTCAAACTTTGTCGGGTGACGTTCCCGCGGAGATATCAAGTTGTAACGTGTGTGCTGGTGAATTGCATCAGATTTCTTCACAGCAACTGAATTCTTCGTTTGGGGAAAGCAAGATGCGATTTAACCTTTCGGTATGCTGTATGCTATTCGTTATATTTTCAGGTGAAGTGGACAATCAAACGACCATTATTTGACGTCAAAAATGAGCCATCACGAAAAGCCTTTTGGAAGGATGTACATTTAACGTTGATTTTATTTTAGTATTTTGATCAATAAAAATTTCTAAAAATAAAAAATCTGGACTACAATTCTCGAGCATCACTTGTTTGTGCATGACAACGTATCGACAAGCCTGGAAGATCACAAACAATGGTGAAAGGGTTTCCTTTTTTCTTTCAGAACATCCATTCCCCCCCTCCCTCCCCCTAACAGTCCATACGTCCGTGTTATTATCCACACGACAAGGTGAGGTATTTACGCAGACCCCATGTGGTAAGTATATTTGACCGTAAACAAACCTACAGAATTACGGTGATCGATCTGACTCGTCCTGCATTCTTCATCAGGTTCTCTGATTTTTCTCCCTTCTAATAATACTCAACATACAATACAATATCTAATAGCATGTTCGTGAAAGAGGCCGTATTTTTATTATTATCATTATTAAGGTTCACTGTATAGGAAACAAACTTGAAACGATGTGTTCACATCGCACGACATAATAGTATACCCCCTCAGTGCCCCTCAATTTCCTACTGAAACACCAAGCCTCCACATGAATGGCATTTGCTGCAGGTCTCCTTTGATATTTAAATTGTCAATGGCTACATTGTTTTGAGTACCGGGATAGTTTGCTAATGAAGTGTTCAGTTTATTTTTAGCCTGTCCAGCTATTTCCCCATTCAGCACAGCTTGTCCTCCAGAGAAAACCCACATAAAATGGAAGAATCTAAAGTCAGGATAGGGGTGACAAGATGTTTCAGTTTCCAGTGGAGAGAATCTGAACAGCATGAAATATATAGTGAAATAGGAAAGTCCACGTGCAGCATGCAAGTTTCACCCAGACTGGAAATGACACTTATTCATATTCAAATGAGATCGTGTGTAATAACATTGAATTGACTGCCTGGGGAATACCTTGTCCCTTCGGAAGCCCACATTCAGCTCTGGGTGAGGATGCGCGATTCACCAGCAAGAGGCAATTGAAAGGGGTTTCAAATTAACGCTGCAGTATTATGGGTTTGTGTGTTAATGTGTGGCCCTTGTTCGTCCTGTAAATTTCACAATACCTCATTCAAACTTGTTATATCTTGGCTTTGATTGCATCTATCTTTTAATGAAACATAGACAGGAAATCACACAGCTGACAACAATCATCTCTGCATGTGCTCTGTTTTGTTCAAATATAGTTATCATAAAGACTTACTCTTTCCGGTTTTGTTAAATATTTTATTGTGAATGAAAATATTTCTTACGAATACCCACAAACTTACCAAAATTCCAGCAATCAAAAATTCTTTGGAATTACACCGCGCATTTTTACACTAAGAATCAAAACATCGCTATCGCCATTCCATTACTCTATATGCTAAACAAATTTGAGAAACATTTAAATGGCATTAGGTAAAGTTTCGGAGATGAGAACATACCAGTATTTAATTAATATTCAGAACGATATCATACTTCGACTTTTACTTTTAGTAAACTGTTACAGTACCGATACCGTAATAGAAATTCTCATACTTGAAACAAACCAATCGAAACCTGTATTGCCGACTGACACTCGGTTCTCTTGTACAATCCGCCATTAATTCAACATTAATTTCGTGTCATAGGTCCGGGATATTTATTCAAGTCCTGGATGGTGTGTGTAAAATCATGCACAGTGAAGACCAAAAAGTCTATGACAGTCCACTAATCTGTCTAAAACTTCGTGATACAATCCTACACAAATTTGCCGTTGGTTCTAGGGTTCACAACAACAACGTCGACATACCGAACGACTCGAACATGGAATACTCTAATATGTGTATAGTTTTAAATTTCCAGAATATTCATTCAATTCCATGTCAGTTAGGTTTCATAATATAGATCATAGCTAATACTGAACAAAAAGGAAGGAATACGTTCAATGTTTTGGCCTACTTTTACAATGTTATTATGGACGCGAATTTACGGACGTCAGCTCAAAAATCTGCATGATCGTGCTGAACTCGTCACTCGATAAATATGCTCGACTTCCTCGAATAAAATTAGACGCCTTTATCAGGGTAGAGGAGATTTTCTGACATCATACACGGCATTTTATGGAAACTGATGAGATATCAAAGTTAATACACGGTAATAAATACGATCACTACGACCACGGCGAAGCGGTCCGCCATTTTGGATTCTCCGTGAAAGTCGGCGCGACATTTAATTCGAACACTCGCGTTTTTCTAGAATTCGCTCAACAAATAATTCGAAAGTAGCCAATTTTTGGAGTGCTGAGTTTCATCACTACATCGCGAATTAATAGGGAAATTACCGTAGGCATAATAATAGATTATTGAAATCCAGTCTGTATTCTCTTCATTAACTTACACTGTTGTATATAATGCCACGAAGGCAAAGCTTTCAAAATTCATCTACACTCGTAAACATGATAAAAAAATAATAAATCGTGGATACCTGGTAGATAGCGAACATCAGTGAAATAATTTTGGTGATATATTATGATCGCATATTTTTCAAATGTTTCATTATTCAAGGTGGAGATTATCACTACACATACATATAGAATATGCTATTTCAATCATAGCTTCACAGACTGGACCATATGAATAG